>BSBH01000026.1:0-260322 GCA_026013035.2 Dothideomycetes sp. NU30
GAAGAAGAAGAAGAAGAAGAAGAAGAAGAAGAAGAAGAAGAAGAAGAAGAAGAAGAAGAAGAAGAAGAAGAAGAAAACAGCAAGACGGGAAAACGAAAATGTGGAGGGCAAGAAAGAAAGGGGGAAATAAAAGAAGCGAAAAGAACTCAAATGCAAAAGGCAAAGAAGATGAAAAAGGATCATTTTCAGAACCCGGCACCGCCGGCAACACAAACGCAATAAGCGGAATCAACGCAACGATGACAATCATGTTGTCTTCCATCCCCACCCGCATAGTCATCACCCTTACTCTGTCTCTGGGATTGAGTAGCATACCCTTCATCCCCCCTTGACCCTTGCGTATCCAAGAAACTCGCCCCTTGATCCAGACTAAATCCCTCTTCTCGATGACTCATGCCCTCACCATGTCCAAAAACATCATGATGCAAATTTGATTGCGTATTCAAAAAGCTTTCTTGTTGAGAAATCTCCCCTTGATGATGATGATGTGTCTCAAAAATATCGTTACCATGTTGGGAATCGGCAAATTGAACGGTGGTGTCTTGAGAATGCACGTATCCGGAATCTCCATCGTACGTGTGTTCGAAACCGAATTGCTGATTGGCTTGATGATGATGATGATGGTGTTCTGAGAAAGAAGATTGTGTAGCAGAGGCATGCTCATGGAATGTGGAAGGTTGTCTAGACATTGCTGTGTTGTGATCGATATCGAGGTTTGGATCAAGATGACTGGTAAGTTGCGTAGAAGCGACGTATCTACCTTGATTATGTTCTTGTCCTTGGTGGATCTGGATCTCGGTATCGATTTCCGAAGTCGCGCCCGCAAAAGCTTGATGGCTTGGAAGATGGAAAGAGTCAAAACCGTCGTTAGGCAGCGCAGATTGTAGTTCAATCAAAGGATCCATCGATGAGCGAGTGGAGAGGTCCGCGTATGAAGGAGTTTGCGGTTGACTGAACAACGCAGAGTAATCCGTGGCAGAAGTGGTTATCCATTGCGTATCACTTCTTGGTTGCAACAAAGACGCATCGGTGGACAAAGGTATGTCCATATGCATTGCTTGAGGATCGTAACTCGAATCTTGAGTTTGCAAGTTAGAGTCATCGAGGGAGATGGTTATGTGTCCGTTGTTGAAATCGTAATCGTTATTGTCGTGTTGAGATTGTGGGTGACGAGAGAGGAGAGGGTCGACTAGTGTTGAATGCGTGAAGGGAGAGAGATCGAGATGGTTTGGGAGCCAGGTTGAGGCACCGAAGGCTGCGTGTTCGGATATTGGGTGGGATAGTGAGATCGGTGAGGCGAGACTTGTAGAGGCGGATTCAGGGTCTGGGTAGACTGTTCCTAGAGATGTGGAGTAATTGAATCCTTCTAGACTGGTCGCGCTGGTGCGGAAAGAGTCGTTAGGCAAGGAGAATTGGGTTTCTTGGGAGTCGGTGGTGGATTGGGATATGCCGCTCATCGTCTGGGACACGGCATCATTGTACACTGATGACATTTCCAAGTATTGCCAAGTGGTTATGGCGGCTGAAAGCTCGGTGGTGTGGGAAAATGAGAAGTGCACGGTGAGCACGACTTGAGGTTCTGCATTGCCTTTTCTAGCAACCAGTTCCTGGACAGCGGTGATGCTACCGATACTAGAAGAAACTTTTTCACGTCTCTTGCTGAGCAGCTCAGCTCGAGAATTTCCGGTCTCTCCGGGCTGTAAATCTTGTGTTTCCATGTTGTTGGCTGCACGGTGCAGCTGTGCAGTACGGAAAAGATATGTAGCCCAGAAAGTACTTCGGAAAGGAGCGTAGTACTTGACAGTCCTCGTCTTCTCATGTTTGACGTGCTGTGTGTCCATGTCCCAGTCCTGACTCTCGGGCTTGACTTCGTCTGATTCCGTCTCGATGCAATCGCAAGGTGACTCTTCAGCCGTACTTTCGGTTTGCTGCTGGAACTCTCCTGTCTTGGTGTCATATGTGACAAGCAATCCATTCTGGTACAATCTCGTACGACTATTCATAGATATTGGTTGCTCAAAAGCTTTCGCTCGCAGAACAAACGCAATGGCTAGTTCAGCATTGCCCAGCTGCCGTTGTGGGTGAAGAGCAATGGGCACATGTATAGCGAGGAATTTGCCAAACTTGAAACGATCAATGGTAAGACTGGCAAGCTCGTGAAAGCTGTCGTGCAATTCGTCTTGGCTGAAAACTATGCGGGTACTTGGTGGTGACTTGGCTGTCGTGCTATAAGTGTGAAGTGGTGGCGAGTTGACCAAGGCGCTCTGTTTTACACCAACATCGTGTGGTCGCATATACATATGGAACTCTTCTGGTTGCAGATCAAGAGCAGTCTGCAAAGAGTATTTGTGAACCCCTTCTGGGACCTTGACTCGCAGCTGGGAACTCGGTCTGTATGTTGACCTATTCTTTCGTTGTGATCTTTGTGCAGCTGACTCTTTCTTGTTCGAAGCAGCCAGGAACCTCAAAACTGTTTTCGAAATCAGTTACTAGAATCTGGATACCAAGGTATATGCACGACTGACTCTGTGGCTCGTCGAGCACAAACGGTTTTAAAACCTGGATATGACTCGACACTTGCTTCCTGCCCCTTGTCTCACCTGTGTGAATTCTGATATACTCTGCAATTAACTCATTCCTACCCATCTGCTTGGCACCTGGATTATCGAGCGGGACAGCCTTTGTACGGCCGCAGGGTGGATAACGACAGAGAGCTGATCTCGTCAGTTTTATTTTTTCTTGGGTAAGAACCCAGTATAGAAACACACTCACCTCTAAGAAATGCATCCTCCACATGGTCGGGCCATTTCTGGTCACCGTTCTTACCCTTTGTCGCCTTGGGCTGACGATTCCTATACTTGATATAGCCTTCACATCTAGACAACATGGCGGCGAGCTTCCTGGCTTCCATCTCGGCTTCCATGTCCTTAATACGGGCTTTGATGGCTTTGCTGTCTTCACCATGAAAGCTATGATGATGGTTGATCATGGGAAGTTGAGCCAGATGGGTCTCCTGATCGTAAGCACCTTGGCCACCCAACCAAGGAAACCGCTTTCGTGCACGATGTGATCCGAAGCTCATCTGGGTTGAGGCTTGTCCACACGTAGTGGAGCCATCGCTGATATCGTCAAGGTAATCATGACTATGCGTGGGTTGTGAATAACTACTGTATTGTCGGTTCCCACACTGCTCTCTCAAAATTCGAGCATCTTGGTCGACTTCAGGCCAAGCTGGAGCATTTGATGGAAGTACGGGTGGTTGTGAAAAAGATTCCATGTTGAAAATAAGGTTCGTGGCAGAAGAATGAAGGACTGAATGAATGGATTGTGGCTAAGAATGCTGATGTGATAAATGAGAACTACAATGAGGGAAAAAGAATGATCACGAATTGTTCAAAGGAATGACTGTCGAGAAGAATAGGTGTTGAGCAGATTCATCGCCATTGGACGATATCGTGTTTATACAGATCGAACTCATCAGAGAGGGACGTCTAAAGAGGCAACGGCCAGACAGGTCAATCTCGGCAGGGGTTGTATGTTGAATGAAGGTCTACAAGGGACGGGCTGAACTTGCCATAGGAACATGTCAGAATGGATGTGTAACACTCCGGATAGACTTGCTGACAGGAATTCATCATCTCGTAGACGGCAAGGGTTCCAGCATGACGTTCGGGGAACAAGTTCATCCCTCCCTGGTGGCGTCGAGTGTCCCGTTCTGGACGTGTCGAGGTGGTGGGCTAATTTCTTATGGCCACAAATCCAGCGAGTAGGAATGCTACCTCGCATGAACCCTTCGACGAAAGAGAGCCTGGATCGACTGCTTATACATGACAGAGCACGACAACAGGGCAACAACCAACCTTTTTATCTCTTTATCAATACGCACCTGAGGTGAGATGTGAACGTAACCTGCCAAGTGAGCAAAAAGCGAAGGGAGAGGCAGGCGTTGATTGAAATAAGACCAAAGCAAGGGATTTTTGCCCGCAACCCCCAAATCTTTGGAGAACAAATTAATACTGCACTCACGCCTCTTCCAAATCTTGATCGTCGCCGCCAATGCGAATCTTTTTGCGTCCGCCAGCTGTGAGCTTTTGTAATGCGACTTTGTTGAGTTGAGAGCCGGCCTTCTTCTGCATCGCTTCGATCTCAGCTTCGGCGTCTTCGGGATCGCCGGCAGCAAAGTCGAGGACCAATCTACGACCGAGCAAGTGAGTGTCCCGCAAAGCATCCATTGCGTTCTCGGCTTCCTTGGGTGTAGTAAAGTCAGCAAACGCGAAACCACGAGCACCCTTGTCGAACTTTTTGGGTACGCGGACAGAACGGAGCTGTCCGTAAGATCCAAAGAGAGCCCGCACGTCCTTCTTTGTCGCTTCGAACGGCAAGTTCTTGATGATGACCTTGGTACCGCGAGCGGCGAGTTTCTTCGCCTTGTCTTCTTTGCGTCTCTCTTCAGCAGCATCTGTGGCCTTGTGTGAAGCACGAATTTGCAACTTGTGACCATCGAGACTGTAGCCATCCATGGCAGTCAGAGCTGCAGCTGCTTGTTGTTTGGAAGCAAACTCCAAGAAGCCAAAGCCCATGCTGAGCACCTGACCTGGCTTCTTGGTATCAGTCTTTGTCTTCACTCGAGCGGTCAAGAAACCTGATAGAGGACGGAAGACTTCTGTCAAGCGATCTGTGTTGGTGGAGAAGTTGAGGTTCCTAACAAATAGCGTGCTGGTAGTTGCGGTAGCATCAGCAGCAGCCTCCTGTAACAGTTCGCTGGCAGAAGCCTTTGCCTCTAATGAAGTCTGCGTAGGGGCGTTAGTACTATCAGTCATGGGCGCCGTTGCAGAGAAGAGATCCTTTGGTGCCTTTTCCAAGAAAAGAACAGAAGTGTGAATCTTGCGGTAGGCCAAGGCTGCAAAAGCTGCCCGGGCTTCTGGCGCATTGTTGAACTCGATAACTGCGATAGTGCCAGATGGCGGCATCAAGAAGCGCTTGATCTTTCCGTGTTGCTCGAACATGTCTCTAAGTTCTGACGCCTTGGTGTCGTACGGGAAATTCTTGACGAGGATTGCTGTGTCACCTCGTTCACGCTTCTTGAAGGCCTCGAGATCAACACCGTTTTTCTTGAAATAGGACTTTGTTTCCTGAATGACGTGCGTCTCTGCATGGGCCTGCTTTACAGCGGCATCAGAGGAAGTAGGGTCCAAAAGTTCCGCCTTGGACACGCCGAGACGGTCAGCAACTGAAGACATGACAGCGTCGGCATTCATGTACAGAGAATTCCAATTAAATGTCGTTGATGATGCATCACGCTTGCGCTTGATCTGCTGTTGTTTCTTTATAGGAAGCTTAGACAAGGCAAAATCGTCAAGTTGTGTTTCGCGCTTGGCTGCTGCCGGTAGAATGTGTATGAGACGGCCTTGAACCACTTTGCCATCCATGTCACGTATGGCTTGCAAAGCACTCTCGGCATCCGTGAACTGTAGGTAGGCGAATCCCTTTCCTTGACCAGTCTTTGGATCGATAGGAACATGAACCTGATGATCGTTGTGTCAGCCAGCCTTCTCGATGATTTATGATTGAGCAGTAAAAAAAAATCACGAGTGCTAGTGTTGTATCAGAATAACGAGAGGCATCTACTAAAATACTCTACCCTGTTCGCAGCATATGCATAGCATCAGCTGTCCCTATCAGGATGATCATCATAACAACCAGCGTGTACTCAGAATGCGAAAGAAAAAAGAGTGTATCCTTACCTCATCAAGGTTGCCAAAGTGGTCAAAGGCAGAGCGAAGGTCGTCTTCACGAACCTGGTATGAAAGATTTCGGAGATATAACCGCGAACTGGCGCGGACCTTTTCCTCTACCTCGTTGACTGGGGCTTCTGGTTCGGTGACAGCCTCTTCTGTAGGTGGAGTGTCAGGTCTGACATGTGGTTGTCCTGCTGGTTCAGGACTTGGGAAGACCTCGTCTCTGCCAGCAGCTGCTGGTACAGCGTCAGCTGCATCTTGTTCTTCGTCGTCGTCAGCAAGACCGAGTAGTCTGCTTGTTCTTGAACGCAACCAATCTTCGTCGGTCAAGGCAGCAGGCTGCTGATCTTCTGTCGTCTCGGCGCCTTCGGTCTGTGTCTGTTCTATCTGGGCGACAGCAACAGGTTGATCAATATCCATCTCGTCTTTCTGAGCGACAGCGGGTGTCTTGACGACAGGTGCTGCACTCTTCTGCTTCTTAGGCACGTTCTCGTACTCCGAATCACTATCGGCCTCCGGTACCACAACCTTTGCCTCTTCCTCTTGTGCGGCCGTAGATACTTCTTCACCACGGTTGCCGCGAAGTCTTGAAGGGGCTTGCATAGCGTGAAGGAATTCATTGAGTTTGGGATCCTTTTCTGTTGGTTCAGGTGATGGTCGCTTTCTCTTCAGAGTGGCCTTGGGCTCCTCTGCAGGTTTTTCGGCCTGGACAGACCCTGTTTGTGCATGAGATTGATATTGTTGACCTTGGAATTGTTTTCGTGTAGGAGCTTCACCAATCTGAGCAGTCCAGTCAGCATCATAATCAGCAAGCAGTAAAACAAGAGGTCACATACCGGACGAGCAAGTTCGACGCCAATCTTTGACATGCGGATGAATGTGCGGTTGAAGTACTTGACGGCCTTTTGAGCATCTTCAGGAGAGTTGTAACCGACATAACCAATTCTGCGCTGGGGAAAAAGTCTGGCGTCGGTGATGGCAAACCTGCCAAAGTGCTTCTTGAAATCATCCTCGGTCATGGTAGGGGGAAGACCCCTGACAAAAATGCGTGATGACTCCTCCATGGCGTATCACAATTATTGCGATGAAATTGTAATGAGGAGCAAGTGGTTGGATGGAGATAGGATGATCTGATGATTGAAGGAAAAAAAAAGATTTGGGCCTTTTGCGGATTTCAATTTGAGGCGCGGCGACTTTGCGGCGGCTTGCTCGGCGCCGTGACACGTGCCCACTGCTCATCACTCACTCAATTGCGACGCGACCACATCCCAACACTCACTTCAACTCCCTGTTTCCTTGCCCTTTGGAAATCCATCTTACTACAGTGCTGCTGTAGACAATTACCAATCATCATGTCGGACGAAAAGAACACCACGAGCCAGCAGCTCGAGTCGACAAAGAAGCTTGAGGGTAAGTCCGAGAGGTCGAAGCTATCAAGGTTGTTTGACAGTTGAGCTAAATCATTGTCTGCAGCCCAAGTCAAATCTGCGGACATGGTATAAATTTATTCGGGGCTCGGTCTGTTTTGCCATGGCTTATGAATTGTGTGCAGACCGAAGACATGCAACAAGAAGCCATCGAAGTCGGTGAGTTACACCAAGACCAAGTGGGGACACGGCCAAACGAGCATATATACCCTCTGTCCAAACAGGTCGCTGATGTCAGACAACCATGTGCAGCCCAGGAAGCCATGGAGAAGTTCAACGTAGAGAAGGTGAGTTTTTGCATTTGGATCAGGTCGGAATGAGATCTATTCGCTGACAAGAATCGCAGGACATAGCACACCACATCAAGAGAACAGTATGCTTTTCGAGAAACAAGATATTTGGAAGTGATAGCTCACCAAGTACACAGTTCGACGAGCGTAAAGGTGCAACTTGGCATTGCATTGTTGGCAGAAACTTTGGCAGTTTCGTCACTCACGGTAAGTGGTGATGGAGATTGAGCATCGAGTGGAATGTATACTCATTTATGCGACAGAGACCAAGCACTTCATCTATTTCTACCTTGGACATTGCGCCATCTTGTTGTTCAAGACTCAATAAATTTTGGACAGCAGTTGAGCTTTGAGAGAGATACGACGGATGGTGATACCCAGGGGGTTGAATCGACTAGAGTCATGATAGAGCAACAGCAAGCGATTCTCGTCAACAATGACAGGAAGGAAGGGAAGAAGATGCACAGCGTGAATACAATTGATCCGAGCAAATATCCAACAGGTTTGATTCCAGCATTTTGATCAATCTAGACACTTCCCAGTGTTCGCTCTAATACGTTGTGAATCGATTGATATCAATGACTCTTTGACTGCACATTGGCATCGAGATTTGCAAAGGACCGACTCTCAGCAGACACAATTATCGTTCAATCAATGTTTACAGAATCAGAGGAACCAAAATCACTGGAGGGGGCTCTTGACGAGCCCCTGGCTTGATTGTTCTAAGTTGGGGCGCTCAGTGAAACTCTCTTTTGATGTGATAAAGACAACCCATCCGTACGCAGAAGAACCAAGGCTGCCGGAAGAGCGTGCGGGCTGTCACATGTAAATACTGTCGGACCCGTCTTGGCGGACGGAGAGAGGGTCCAGCCATTTTGGGCGAGTTTCAGCTTCCTCAGTCGATCACTCCAAGGTCGCGTGTCAAATAATAGGTAGACAAGTCCCAAGTCAAACACAGCACGTCATTTTGGACATTTCGCACACGCAATGCGACAAGCATTCGACTTATAACAACACACCATACCACTACTCGACATGAAGTCGACCGAGGAGATGCTGGAGCAGGCTGTCCGCGATGGCTCCATCGACACGTTCGTCATCCAATCCAACAAAAGCCATCTTGGTTCCTGTTCTTATTCCTGACGTATTGACAGCGAAGAATGGCCACGCGTGCTGGAAGGAGTTTTGCAGAAATTACATACTGTACGTGGATTGATTTCAGATACCATATGCGCAAAGCAGCAGCAGCAGCATCTAATACGCGCGCAGATTGTCCATGACGAATTCCCTGCGCCGGTAATACCATCTGAGCCCGAATTCGCCATTGCCAACACAGCGCCACTACCTGATACCACCAATACAAACAAGTCGCCTGAACCGACGGACGCCTTGTCCCAACCGCCGTCAAGTACCGATAAAGAGAACACAGTTCCTCGCCCACCTGTCCCAGCATTCAATGCTCCCTCGCGAGCTCTTCAAGCACCTCTAGAGCCGTCCCATCTGCCTCCAGACTTGCGCAACCTCTACAATCATTCCCTCACCACACTTCGATCATCTTTCTCCACAAGTCCTCCCTACACAGTTCAGCGTCTTGCTGAACTTGTTCTACAACCAAAGAGATACTACCGCTATCTTCCTCCGTATCTGGCCGCTCTCGACCGTGTTGTGTCAGTCACATCTCCCACCACCAACTTTCCTCTTTCTCAACCGAACATAAATGCCTCCGACTTCCTCTCCAACGGGGATCCTGCCGAATCTCTTACCGAGCGCGACAGTCTTGGCAGTGACGAGTCCCTCGGCGGCGCATTACTCACTCCCATCCCCTGGCTCAAACGAGAGAATGGTCATTCTTCGCAGCAAGAACTGCGTTCTGAAAACTCACAGACCATCGAAGGACCCAATGGCGCTGGCGTCATTGAGACTGTTACTGTCGCCATGAACGGCCCACAAAGTAATGCCCCCCAGGAAGACACTCTCACACATGAGCAGGTCCTACGGGCTGAAGGAGCTGTTACTCAAGGCGAATTGCTACGTCAAGAACAAGAGGCTGGCATAGTGCCTGTGGGTCAAGAAGTCCCGCGCCGCACTCTCATGTCAGTTAATGCTACATCTCAGGTGGGACGTGATGCAATCGCTTTGGAAGACGAAGATGAGGACGAAAAACCAGAAGAGCATCCTCATGCTAGAGGCCCTGATGTTATCGGAGCCGAGGACATGGGTCCTCAGGATTCAGCCATTGGAGCTACCAGACCCCTGAACATGGAGGCCGCGGCTGGACGAGCCAGAACGCCCGAGAAGGAGACCGAAGGCGACTCGACTATCGAGGACATCTCTGAGGATGGTACTTTGGAGGCCGAAGCAGATGGGGGACGGGAGACAAAGGAACCAAAAGAGGAGACTCAGACTGACGAGGTTATGAATGATGCTACCTAATCATGCAGCAAAGTCAGAGCATAATGATGATACCATGATCCCAGCTGTTTATAATGCTGATACAATGATATGGCTCAAACTTAGGCTCAAGACAGACTTCCTCGCGTCGCTACAATAACGAAAACCTCATGTCTTCTCCACGATGTAGAATCTGACCAAGGTCCTCTCTCGATTCTTCTCACTGCTCTTAGGTTCCCTAAACGTTGCATTCACACACTGGCGACGTATCACAGATAAAGCTAGTTATTATCAGTAAAGTCTCTCTCTCAAGCGTTATCAGAGTTGATCTCACCACTCAGGAGTGCCTCCGGTACATTGGTTTGTTGCGCGGCAAGCATCACACTCTGCGACATTGCATGTATCAACTTGTTTCTTCATGATAGCTGGAGTGGGCGCGGCAATGGCAAAGGTGGTGAGGAAGCATAAAAGCATGAGCAGGCTGGCGGGACGCATGTGCATCGTTGCGTTTGCTTTGGCTTTGTGGTGGTGGTTCGTGAGAATGGATTTATTGGTCAACTGCGTTTTGCTGAGAACAAAAGATGAATGTGGTAGTGGTGTTTTGTTTGATCAAGGTCGAGAAGAGGATGGAGTTGGTCGAGATGATAGTACTTCTCCCGGGTACCTTCCCATCTCTTTTATATTCACCATGCACCTTCCAACAACACCTCCAATACCACTCAGAACGCCCAAAGAGAAGCACAGAAATCCACAAATCACTCCCGCGAGACATGCAGATATGCAAGTTTAGTCGTCACTTGACGCCTTGAAAAGGTTGTTCCATCACGACACCCAGCAAAGCAAGCATGACAATCAAAACTTGGGCAGTCAAACATACACCTCCAAGAGTTAGATCAGGTACTGAGGACAAATAACCATGTGCATGACAAGTCATGAAAAAGAAGGTCATGCGAGATCTCCGCATTTTTTGGTCTATCATACGGTACTTCGGTTGTTACAATTTTACACCCGAGGTCTTGTGTTTGACTGGAGTATGCATGCTCCCGTTGGTCTCGCGGAGGTTGTGCCGGGATCAGGATATAACAAGAGTCGACTGACATTCTTTGTTTGTGGTAGGGCTTGGCTTTGGAGGGGTTAAGATGCTTGTGTTATAGGTCCCCGGGAGATAGAATCCGGTTTTATTCGTAGTTTGCAAGTTTACTGACAGATTTAATTCTTGGAAGTGAGAGATGTGGATTGTCTTGGGTTGCAGTCGGAGGTTGGTCATGGAGATGATGTTGCCAAGGCTCGAGCGAGAGCTGCCAGGGTGTTGACTGCTTGCATTTACTCTGACTCCTTCCTCCAATGACACTCACATGCCCGGCTGTATGGCTTGTGACTGTTCGCAGCATGCAGCTTCGTTACCTGGGTTTTGGCATGAGACAGAAGGGTGAGGGTAGATGAGATTGCTACATGAATATCCAAGCAAGGGAACCGTCGGCACATTGCCCATAAACTAGGACTGATATTACCTGTGTCGTCAGGTGGTGTAGAAAGGTGAGTTACATATGCCAACAAGCATGATGCAAGTGTTGTGAAACTGAAGAATCGTTTTTTTCTTTTTCATGGCTTTGCTCCACTTGCAGTGATTTGATGGACAGGAGGAAGGCACGATACCGTCCGAATTTCCTGTCCAAGCAAGAGACAAGAGCGACCTCAACGTCCACGAATCTCTTACATCCTGCTTCACAACTATTGTATCCCCATTCGACCGTGCCGAGCCGGCAATCGAGGTTGCGTGTCTGCTAACAGACATGTCCTCTCTTTGACCAAGATCAAACTATTGGAGGCATTTACCTTGGATTTCGACTGTCTCCGTTGATTGAGTGCCGCATCAACATCAGAAGCAGAAGCAGCCATTACAACATCAGTCGACAACCAAAGCAGAATTCATCTATTGAAGCATGGCTTATGTACTTTCCCTCATGCCCCAGAGTCCTCTGGGCACTCCCTATTGTGAAAAGGGCTACGAGAGATCCTGGTCGTCACTGGGCAGCAATGGCACGATCCATCGTCGTCGATCAAGACAGCTCTCTGTCGGGTCCTTGACTTCTGCAGGATCCATATATCCTACACCGTGGCGTTTTGCAGATCGTGGGACACCCCCTCCCAGATCGACTTCGTACTCGGATCTCGAAACACGCTCTACTTCATCCTCTACAGCAATACAATCTCGAAGTACATCTGCCAATTATCCTGTCCGTGCCGTCAGCGTCCCTCCCACAGTTCCACAGATTGTACATTCAGCTGCTGTCCCAGATGTCGACGATGTGAAATCGAGTATCCAGAAAGACTGCCCACTGTTGAGGTCTCAGATCTCGGCATTAGACCTGGTTGATGAAGAGAGGGGTGATTGGGATGACGACCATGCCTTGCTCGAAACCACCTTTGACACTGCGTTGTACGATGATGAATTGCAGACCCAAGGACCTCGCACAGTCGAAGGACCACACCAACCCTTTGAGAGATGGATGAATACACTCAAACAGAAGAAGGCTCTGTACAAGAGACGCCCCCGG
This sequence comes from Dothideomycetes sp. NU30, assembly GCA_026013035.2. NCBI lineage: Eukaryota > Fungi > Ascomycota > Dothideomycetes > Dothideomycetes sp. NU30. The sequence continues at coordinate 12,405 of BSBH01000026.1, forward strand.
ACGAAAATTATCGGCGCCTCGTTTGCACCCAACAGCCAATCAAGCGCCACCCTGACCGACAAAGTCACGAGCGGCCATCGCAAGTCTGAGTCATGGGCCTCGTCCATGGACTTTGTCACAGCTGTCAAGTCGGCCACCATAACTCTCGCCAGCGCCAGTATTGCTCCCCTCTCACGAACTGGCAGCAAGAGGTCTGCATTACCAAGGCTCTTCCGTGGGGACAGTGGACTGGAGAAAGTGCCTCGTTTCTCCACAGACAGCGCTCGTCCATCCCTTTCTGCAGTCATTGACGATGCTGCGTGTCAGAGAGCAAGGAAGCGGCGTGAAAAGGTTGAAGAGCTGATCAAGACTGAAGAGAGCTACCTCTCTGACTTGAAGGCATTGAACAACGCATACTTCACCCTTCTTCCGCCGCTGACGCCACACACTGCGACCACACGAACCTCAGCGAGAAGCAATATTTGCAACATGCTGCAACTGCACAATGAGATCGTTGAAGAGCTGCACCAAGTCGTACCTTTCTCCGACCATGATCAAGCCATGTCCGATAACCTGACGCCTAGACGCAAAGCATTCCACGTCAGATGGCACAGCGAAGATAGCATTCCTACTCGAAGAGCTCCGCTCGAAGCAAGTCACTCTGGTTGGTCAACTCGACGCTCGTGGGATGTCAAGAGAACGCCGGTACTAGAGTTGCCTTCGCTCTCGTGTACGCCTGGGACAGCTGCCGATGTAGCTCGTATATTCGCCAAGAACGTGAGTAGAATCTGACGGGTTGACATGTTTCCATGCTGACAGAATAAACAGATGAAAAGGTTTGCATTGTATGAAGAATATGGTGCAAGATGCGAGTTGATGCACGAGGACATCGACTTTACACAAAAGACTTCGCTGTTCGCATCTGACTACGACAAGGCTATTGAAACACTTTCAGCATCTCTAAATCCCATGAAGAGTCGGGAGGCCAATCGCAAAAAGGCACTGAGCATCAAAGATCTCCTGATCAAGGTATCTAACATGCGAGTAAGTCGAGATAGTTGTTTGTACTGACGTGATGTGTAGCCGATACAAAGAATTACCCGTTACGAGTTACTGTTTAAAGATCTCTGTCGACTGACGCCTTCTTGTGACGATCCAACATCTCATGGTGTTCTGGATGATGTGCTTTACCGTCTTAGTGAGACTTGCCGCAATGTCGACGAAGCCAAGGATAATCCGAAAAAATTGCGTTTGCTTGAAAACTCATGGTTCCTCCAAGATCGATTGGTCTTTCCAGAAAAGGTTCGTGATGTGTTTACGGCATGGTGGATCTATCAACTGACCTTGTTAGACCTCACGTACTGTCGTATTTCAGAAGCTTGGACGACTCTTGCTCTGCGGCACATTGTACGTTGTGTACAGGACCAGAACGTCCATTCAAGGTTGCTACATGGTATGCGTGCTGTACGAGTCTTGCCTACTGCTTGCAATGGCAGATCGCCGATCGAGATACAAAGTGGTCGTTGAGGCTTCGTTGGCATCAACAAGCATCGAAGAGAGCGACAATGGCAAAGGTCTGTGAGGCAAGATACATCGATGATATTTCGTTAACACAGGTTCAGGTCTTCAATGCCATACAGCTCCACACACGTGGAAAGTCGTCTTTGAGAGCGATGATAAGATGTATGAGTTGATCCTGGTAGCATGCTCAGCTACCGAGAGCAGTGTCTGGAGGGATCGACTCTCTGGCAGGATTGCTGTCGAATCACAACATGTCAACGAAGGACACAGCACTCTGTTCGAATGGCAGTCACCACTAGTTCGAGACCTCCGAAGCATTGGTAAGGCGTATGGGAAAGCTAGAGGCTTCACCCGTCGAATCTCGGTCCATCGGTCAGCTACTCTGGGGCCGATGACAGACCTGAACCAAGTCATCATCAAGCACACATCGGCACCAAAAGACGATTCTATCAATTCATCGACGTCTTCACTGCCTGTTGCTAGGTCGCAATCTGTACCATCATCATGCCACGTACCTACGCTGGCTCCTATGAGAACAGAACGAATCAAGCTAGAGATTGCACTATCCGACGTGTGGACCAAGGATTGCATACCATACCCAGGTATGGCTGCAAGACGTAGCGATCACATGCTTCGAGATACTGCCAACGATCTCATCCGCAAGTTGAGCATGGCCAGTATTGCGAGCAACTTTTCAAGGCGCTCCATGAGCTATACCAGTGTCCACAACACACAGGCGGCGTCGTCCACGGACAGACAGATGAAGATGAAGGCGATGTCACGACCCGAAACATCCAAGATCAAGCGTCCACCTCTTGTCAACTTCCACAACGCCCCCAATGCCTTCTTGCCGGAAGATTTTGAGTTGCAAAACCCAAGCTCGAAGCGCAGTCGTATGCTTGGTCTGCGCACGTTGACCATGACGGACCGACCACGTTCACCATTCTTCTTCTCAGAGAACAAAGCTCCCGAGGTCAAACGTGCAAAGAGCTCGGCAGCAACGCATGAGACTCCGGCTGAGGAGAAGAAGAGCGTCTTGCAAAAACAGGCGCCAGTCAGAACGGACAGTCCAAAGCCATTGGAGCGCGGTGGCTCAGTGAAGGTGGCCGAGAGCAAGGACAAGGAGTCGAAGGGGCCAGGAGCGGACACGGGACGAAAGAAAAGACCAAGGCTGTTCAGGTACTTGTCGAGCAAGACTCGGGCTGGTGACGATTGACAGGGATACTAGACATTGTTATATGTACGAGTATGGAGGGGCTGAGCGGATTGTTCACGTCGATGGAGGAGTACAATTGGACTTGGGAGGAAGGGAGTTCAGTCACTCGTCATGATGGATGGGCTGAAATTAGCATTGGGTATTGCACAATACAGACAGGTCGATATGCTAGCATCAAGCAGGATTACGACTGTTGACAAGTGTCCAAGACATGTTGCGTAAATGACTTAGAAGTTGGACACTGAAGGATATTCTGTTTGTTTCGATGCATGCCCAATTCTTGTCGTGATCGCAACGGGGTCACCGTGGGGTCATGGTTTTGGTGGGGCACTGCAAGGCACACCCTTTGGATGACGTAGAGAATGGACCGAGCTCCGAAAGCTATGACACTGAGGTCAGATGTCGCGTGGGAGGGCAGCAGTTGAAATTGACCTCTTAACGCTGCCCAAACAACGTTTCTTCTTCTTGCATCTACAACCACAAGTACCATTCAATTATCGTCTATTCCACAGACAAACACATCGTCTACCACCACATTATCGTTCAAATATCACACCCAACACCCCCCCATAACCAACAATCGCAATCATGACTCGTGGCAACGCAGCTCAGGTCAAGGTCCACTACAAGGGCAACAACGAGGACTATGTCGTCCTTGTCGATTCTGCCCAAGCCGTCCGTGATTGGAAGTCAGACAAGACCATTCCTCTTGCTCAGGTCGTCAGTGGCTGGAAGGTCTTCATCACCCACAAGTATGTCAATGTCAATCTCTGGATAACCCCACCTTTACCCCACCAAGAGACTAACTTCTCGACCAGGCACGGCAACCACGGTATCCTCGACGCTGCTTCCAACGGCCAGCTCGACAACGAGTTTGGCACCCACAAGGAGGAGGATGTTGTGCAGCAAATCCTTGAGAAGGGCTCCATCATTGAGTCTGAGGTACGTCATAGTGTCTTCTGATTCGAGCAAGAATATCTGCTAACATACTCAAACAGGAGCACGGCCGTCAAGGTGACAGAAACATCACTGGTGGTCCTTCAGTCGCCCACTAGAGGATGAACGACAGATTCCGGTGCAACCTGGTTGTTTCACGCGAGGCAAACCAGCGTACAGAGGTTGTTCGAGAAATGGCGATGTGGCTTTCCAGAAGTAAAGTCTTCCGCCTTCGAGCAACCCAAGCTTCGCCGCTTTGGCACGATTAAGAGCATGGAAGAAATAGCATTACAGACTACCATTAAGTGTCTATTGATATCTCACGAATGAAACGATTTTCAAATGTTGACATTTTGATCCAAAGTACACTTGTCCACGATATGTCGTAGCCGTCGGGAGAGGTGGTCATCAAAGTAGAAAGGCGTAACTCAAATGTACGCATGTTATCGTGCTGACAGCTGCTGGTGGCCGCGTGCAGCTTTCTACGAGTCAAGTGGAGAGACTCTACGAATAACAACAACTTCATTTGACTGACAGTGAGCAAGTTAGTACGGTATCCTCTTTTTATTCTCCAAGAGGCAGACCCTTCACTGCTTGGTCTCGTCGGCGTCGCTTTACGCAAATGAATGCCAACATCAACAAACAGGCCTTGTTTGCCCGTCACTCCTTTCACCTCTTTACGCAGCGCATAACTCTTTGAACTCTTTGCGCACAACTCTTTAACCTCCCTGCGCACAACATCTTACGCACAACTATCCAACTTTCTTGCGCGCAACACAAACCGCCCAACACCTGAACAAACAAACATCTTCAACATGGCTTTGCAGGCTGTCTTGAACAGGTTGCCTGTTCCTACCGAGATTCGCCAGCAAATCGCTACTAACGTCGCACCTGTTGCCCCTGTGCGCATAAATCCTCTTGTTCATACACAGAGTAACCCTCACGACCCTCCTGGAAACGGCAAATGTCCTTTGATGACACTGCCCACCGAGCTGCGCCGTGACATCTTCTCATACATATTGCCCAAAACCAAGATCTACTATCCTGCTGCCAGCAAGAAGCACACTAACACCGTCCGCAACGTTCTGGTTCTCAACAAACAGATCTGCGGTGAATTGTTAGTTTCCTTGTACGAAGAGCGCACTTTTGTGGTCAATGTCTACGAGGGCGTCTTCAACGGCGGCATCGAATTTCTCAACTCTGGCATCCAGCGTCTGCAATACAAGGAGCACTTTGCACAAGTCCGCTTCAAGCGTTTCGAACGTGCTGATGACCCTTGTGGTTTCTCCAGAATCAAGAATCTGATACTGCAAATTCACCCTACCAGCGAGAGTGCACAGATCACGACCCGCCACAACTCCATCTACACTCACTTCATGTTGCGCGCTCTTGTCAAGCTGTTACGCAAGTTCAACGGCAGTTTCTCTCTCAACTACCTCGAGATCCGCTTCGCTCAAAACATTCCCCCTGGTATTCAGCACCCATGGAAAGTGCCTCCCCCTTTCAACACTCCCAGATGCACTTCTATCCATGGCATCTCAAACATCCAAGTCATCCTCCAGCCTCTGCTTTCTCTTCGCCGCCTGCAGACTCTCAAGCTTCAGCTCCCTCACGGTTTGGAGTCTGACCAGGGTCTGCGTAATTTTACCGAAAAGCTCATGGTGGTTTGTAAGGGGAATGAGAACTTTAAGGAAGTCGATGACGACTTCAACCACCGCATCGAATGCGCCAGAGACATGTTGGAAGACTGGCTGCAAGCTTTCAAATTTGGCAACAAGGGAAGAGAAATCCAGGGTCTTACTGAAGCAGACTTCTTGAATGTCGTCGATCAGGCCGAAATTGACGAGGACGGCTACTTCGACATGCCGGCTGAGATGCCCGATCTGGATCCGCATGATTCTGCATATGGTGGAAACCATCCTTCTTCCACTCCTCCAGTCGACAAGGGTAAAGGCAAAGCCAGAGATCTGCCTCTTCGCAATTACAGACCTACGGATTCTCAAACGTCTCCTGACCACAAGCGTCGCAAGACCATGCTCGCAGCCTCTAGTGATGTTGACAACGGAGACTTCGACGGCGTTGATGATGATTCTACCAACACCATCAGTGGTTTTGATAGAGGTCCTCGTACAGCTCAGCGTGTACGCTTGTTCCGCCTGAAGAAAGCCAGGATGGAGAGACTCGTTAGAGACGCTGCTGATGGCATTGTTACCACTCAAGCTGCTCTAGCTCAAGTTCGGGACTCGGCCACTCAAGCACCTCACACAGCACCCACGACCCAGACCTTTTATCCTCCTCAAACACTCAACACCCAGAACACTGGCACTCAAGGATCTCTAAATCAAGTCAACACTGCTCAGCCTCCTCACACTGCACCACCCATCCACTTCCCTCACCCTGTGGATAACCCGGCTGACTACGACTACGTGGATCCTGAGGACTCGCGCGAGATAACCGGTCTGCAGTCCTATTCTGCTCCTACTACAGCTAGTCGCATGGATTTTGCGGCTGCACCTTGCCCAGCTCCATTGACTGCTCCTCCTCGTCAGGGCTTCTTCTCAATTCCTTCCCGAAGCTACTTTTCTGTTCCTGTTTCTGCCGTCGCTCCTGTGGCTCCAGTGGCCCCTATGGCTCACATGATTCCTGGCGGTTCCATGGCTCAAACAGCACAAAACCAGCACCGCAGCGACATTGGACAACCTGAGGAAGAGATGGTCATGCAGGCCATCGACATGTCTCTCGCCAGCACCAACTATGGAATTGCTATCGGTGCTCGCCGCAACAACGCCGCCAGCAACCGCATGACTACCGAGAGTACTACAACAAGCCGCAACGATTCCGTCGTCACTTCCCCATCTAACGATGCTACCATACCAAACCACAGCAACGACACCAGACCCACTCATAGCAACATCACCATACTCAACCACAACAACCTCCGCAACTTCAACTACGGCTTCATCAGCGAACAAGACGAAGCCGAAGAACTAGCCAGCATCGCCGCAGAGCAAGGAAGCGTCATCGACGACGACGACGACGATGACGACGACGATTGGGGAGCCAATTATTCCTTTCACGACGACATTGATGACGAAGATGAGGATGTCTTTGAATACGAATAAGAGATCGAAGACGATGCAAGTTGAACACATGGATCAAGATTTCAAATCAGACACCAAGGGTTTTAAGCTGACGTTTGAATCTGTTTTTCGTTGCAGGTGCTTTGTTTTGGAAAGTTTGCGTCTATCTTGCTCTCGCCTTTTCTTGCAGGATCTCGCTTCTTTTGTATTTGGAGAGGAAAAGGTTGAGAGATGGAGGGATGGTTGAGGGAGGTCACTGGTGATATGGAGGATGTTTCGAAGGGACGAAGGATGATATTCGAGCATGGCGCGAGCAGTTTTTGGCTCTACATTTGGGCGAACGAGTTTGCATTTGCTTGTCTTCTCTTTTCTTTTCTCTTTCCCTCTTTGGCAGAGAAGGGGGTTTGCATTCGAAAGGGGTTGTTCTTTGTTTTCGCAGCTCGTGAGGAGTTTCGGGATCTTGCTTCTGGAAAAAGAGAAGGACTACATGGCGATGCATGGAAGATTTGCTTTCTTGCTTTTTGTTTTCCTTCTGATTCTACTTCGAGGACCCGAGGGTTTAATAACTGTCTTTTTTTTTTCCATTCCCCCATTGCTTTTTTCTGGGAGATGTTTAGAGTATTAAAGGCACAGTCTTTGGTGCAATATAATAAAGAAAGGCTTATATTGCTTTTTCTTTAATCTTCCTTCTCTCTCTGGAGTCCTCCTTCCCTCAATTTTTGTGTTGACATGGCATTTGACTATTCGTTTCTTTGTATGCCTATTCGCTCTAGGGTTCTGGGAAAAGAAGTGTGGTGATAGAAGATCAGGAACATGATCGTTTGGTAAGCATCTTATATGAGCATCCCTCGTTATGTTCACAGCAACGCCCTTGAAGCATACCAGCTTAGTTCTGTGGGGGGAAAGAGAGAGGCTGTATTAAGGCAGGACACTTGTTGCTATCTGCTTGGTCACTAAACCAGTGCCGTGACAGGTGATGTTGGAACCTTTTGCTAGGTCTATCTATGGCTGTGAAGAAGGCGAAACGGACGATTTTCAGCTTCTTCAAAGCAGGAGCAAGAGGAAGAGAAGGAACTGGGCTTCATGAGTAGTGTCTTGTTGATTGTAAAAGGTCACTTGTGCTTTGATGTCTTTTCTCAAACCTCGAGCGGACAGCTTCTTTGTTCTATCCGTCCTTTTGTCTTGTGTATCACGCTACCCTTCATTCGTCTCCTCATATCGTTGGTCCACCCCCTGCAATCCTTTCGAGTAGGTCTCTTATACGAGAATCTCTCTTCCTGACCATTTACGGCGACGAGAATGAGGCCCACGCTGCGCAACTGTGGACGGTGTTGCATGTCCTTACCCCGAGGTATAACCGAAGTCAAGGGGTGTGGCTTTTTGGACCTCGTCTCCTGGCTTTGTCGAAGCTTGGGAGGACTCTTTGTCCTCTTTCCTTTTTAGGATCATAGCATGTTTTTCTTTGTCGATAGTGATGAGAATGCAGGTCAACTGAAGTGAAGTATCGCTTTGTCCTTCGCTAGCGGAGTAGAAATCTTTCTTTGCTCTTTTCTTTCTCTTCCTCGAGTGAGACGGTCATTCGATCTCGATAGACCCGGATCATGGTACTTGCTTTACTGGGCTTGGGTGTTGTCTCGGAAATCGGACACTCGGGACGAGAAGGAAATTATCCGTAATGTCCCACTGATTGAGGCAGCCATTGCGATGGAACGATCAGACTTGTAAGTGCGCAAATCCGTCTATTCTTGAGAGAATAGGAGGGCTTCTACACGTTCAAAGCAAGTTTTTGCCATGATATATGTGCCGTGAATTCGCACACCTCTCTCTCTCTCGATCGCGGATAGACGAGACTATCAAGTAGCCATTTGTCGCCATCGTTGATTGTACGTTTGGCAGTCTCGATGGGATCGTTCCTGCCTCCATCGGTATAGGCTTCTCGATGGGCGCCGCTATTGATCGGAAGACTTGTCAACTCCCACGTGGCATCAACAATCTTAATCATTGCATGCTGGATATCGTGGACTCTTCAGGAGCGATCAAGACACGAAATCATCCTTCTGGAGATTGATATTACCACAGACTGAGGCATCGAGGAATGGACCATCCTGCAACCAATCTACGAGTATTCGATATACTGGACTCCGAACGAACAATTGCGCTGTTACTATCGATGGTCAACAATCTTTCCATCAATGGGAATTGAGGGATAACAGACCCTACACGGAATACTTCTTGTCTGACCTTGTCTACTCATCGGGACACACATCAGTCTGGGCCCAAAGCTGTACTAGACAATCTCTTCTCAGCCTTGAGAACTCAAAGAATTTCGCAGGTCTGCTTCAATCTGTTTCGGTCTGGCCTTGTCTGGATTATGAGCAGCGAGATTTTGGGGTCTGATTGTCGATGCAAAGTCGATGCGTTGTAGCTCTTCTGGTTCTTGAAGGCACATCCCCGCCATCGTCTCTTGTTGACTGGAGTACTGCTGGGATTCAAGAAGGTGCTCTGCGGTCGTGATCCGTCTCGACAAGGTCTTGATTGCCGACGGCCAGGGCCTCTTGAGTCTTTTGGTCTTTGGAAATTGGTTTCTACGTCGATTTGTCGTTGAAGGAAGATTACTGAGCCCTATTTCGATTCTCTGAAACCTTGGTCCAACTCGATTCGACTCTGAGTCTCTAGTGTAGTCGTGTCAGTCTCGGGTCAAATCGAATCTGGTCAAGTCCAGAGGCATTGAGGGCTCTCTTCGACAAGTCTGCTATCCCAATGCACTTACATATGTTCGAGTTAAGGAGCGGATCAATATGGAAGTCGTTCTGGTCAGGGTCGTGGTTGTCGAATACTCGTCCTGAACAGCCACCAAACTATCTTCCAGTTGAGAAAAGGAGTATAAGTCTGGAAGATGGAGTGTATGACCCACTGCTTCTGCAGAAGGACGAAGACAACATGGAGAAGGGCTTGTCCAGTCTTCATCAATCAGTGACGACAGTATCCCTGCTTCGAATGGTTGCAGCAGACTCAACTACTACTGCCTCTCCTGCACCTTCACCCCTTCCTAAAACAACGCTAGCGTCCGCACGGACCACCATACCAGTGCGATGTGGTCAAGAGTTCAGTGAGAACAAGAGTATACTTCCTTCTCTTCCTACAAGACAATCCCTCAAGCATCCTCTTTGTGCACTTCAGACAGACAAGAGGACTCCAAGACAAAGCAGGCCTCGTTCAGGAGGGCCTCACAGCTACTTCCAACGAGTAAAGATTGTGAGTTTCCATTTTCCAGACCTCGCACTATCATGGCAGCCTCCAGACGCCTGCCTACCCACTATCACATGCCTTTCCTGGCCTGTGTACTTGGGCCACAGTTCTCGTCACTTGCTGACCCCTCTTCAGTCTTCTTCTTCTGCTCAGGAAGACTTCTTGCCCTTCTCGTTTCAGTCGTCCTGTGCAGAACATAGACCCTCAACTCCCTTGACCTCCGACAACCCCTTGCCGGTGCTCTTCAGCAAGCGGCACACGTCTCTTCGTTCTGTCGTGTCCCAGAGCTCCGACAATCATCGTAAGTTTTCTATTCCTGACCTCTTCCTCAATCCTCTTCTTGCAATATCACCAAGATCGACGGTAGTGCCGCTCTCCTTCACATCGTGCTCACCCTCTCTATGCACTCATCTCTACCTTCTCAAGCTCTGCCAGTATCGGGTGCGCATCGAGATCCTCACACAATCCCCTCCTCGCCTGTTTCCTGATCTCCATTCCTCTCAAACGTAACAAGGCTGATTGACACGTTTTCTAGAAGTAGACTCCGTGTTAGACCTGTATCTCAATACGCCTTCGTCTTGTAAGACTCACGACAGTCAATCAAGAGTAGGCCCGTCCATCATCCTGACCTTTATTCCAGTCGCTGACATGCAACAGTCCCCTAGGTCAATCGAGAGTGCAATAGAACACTCTTACGATCGTCTGAAAGACTTGATTCCTGCCCTTCGTTCGTGTAAGTCTGATTGTCATAATTCTCTCCTTCCTTACTGACATCTCTAGCAACTCAAAATCGTCACAAGAACACTTCAATTGACTGCCAACTCATACAAGACGTTGCAAACTGTCACCACAGTATCACCATGTCTGAGAATCGCAACTACTCGCCCCTCGTCCAGAATGAAGATGAGAAAATCTCACGTCGTGGCAATGTTGCCATGATGATTGAGAATTATGAATCTCAATCACTCAGTGCCCGCCGCGTTCTCAGAGTCATGAATGGCTCTGACCGTCACATCAGCGGTTCTAGCACCACCTCCCATGCAGTCAACCTTCCCAAATCAGCCGCTGATGTTGAAGATGACGCTGATACTACTTCGAGCATTGAGGTTCATGACGGCTCCAATGCATCGGACTCATCTTACGACATTAGCGGACGCTACACATCCACTGGTGACTCTGAAGATGAAGCACAGCCTGGTGCTTCGTTTGCCTCTGAGCAGCTCATCGATCTCAACTCTGCCACTCATGCTTCTGACATTATTGCCCGCCTCATCAACACTTATGCCGATGAAGTTGATGCTGGCGTCTATGCTAGTGCTGTTAATGCATTTGAAGGATTCGACGATGATGATGCTCATGCAGGTGCAGCCAATGCTGGTCATGAGCTCAATCAAGTCGACACTTTGGAAGGTTTCACTCTTGCTGAGCTCATCGACAACCATCTCGAATCATCCGCTACAGCCACCAAGGAAGATCCATTTATCCACGCCGACCAGCTCGCCCGCATCTCTTTCGTTGCTGCCCGCAATGAGCACGAAGTCGATCTGACCGGCTCACAGCATCAAAAACCTTCTGCTCTTCTTGGTCCTAACACGCTTTCTAATTACGAAGTGATCTCCGGTCCTCCTCCAGTCAGACCCCTTCCTTCGCCTCCTTCAACCGGCAAGGGTAAGGAGAGATCTGAAGAAACCGATCTTCCTATCCCTACCCCACCCACTCGTGTGTTGGATGGCTACCGTCCTGTCGACCTATCATCCCCACAGTCTGCCAATCCTGATGGCGTGAGCAGCCTGGCTGGCTCTCAATTCATGCTTCGCAATTCTGATCCCACATCACCCAGTGAAGTTGCCAGCCCGGCATCTTCCAACAAGCCCCTGCTCAGCAAGTCACGTGGTATGCTCGTCAAGCCTGACACATCTGTCCCTAGCATGTGGCGCGGCTCTTTCTCTTCAAAGCTGCCCAGGTCTTCATCAGAATACCCCGATGATGAGAAGCGTGCTTCCTGGCGTAGCAATGTCACCGAAGGTCAAGAGGAGGACTGGGAAACCCTTCCTGGTAGCATGGCCAACCTGCAGGCTGAGACTTATCGCAATTCCGCAGTTCCTCCCATGCCAGCAACCTTTCCTTCGTATGTTACCAAGATAGAAGCCCAAACTCCTGGCGGCGAAGAGATCGATCACGATTCCGATGGCCCCGTTGTGCAGACTGTTGCAGCACGCAGAGAGACACCTCAGATTTCGCCCCCCTTGCGCTTGTTCCCCAACCCGGCCAGCACTCCTGCGATCAGAATGCCTGCTTTGAGGGCCAAACCCAACTTCATTAGAGAGAATGAGAGGACTCCTAGCCGCGCCCAGGGTTCTATTCGTGTTCACGGTCCTCGCAGCCTGTATGGACCTCGTCGTCCTCAAGAGTCGTTCGTCTCGTCTACCACATCCTCGACTCGCATCACACCTATTCGTGCCCTCAGACAGAGTCGTGATGACGGCTTTGTCAACACCCCCTACAATAGTATGCAGACCTCTGTCTCGGAAACTCCAACCACTACCAGTTTCCCGGTTCCCACTACTCCTTCCTCCAACTTTGAAGGCAGATATCCCACTCAGAGGCCTATGCCCGCATCTGTCGAAGGAGGTATCAACTTTGAGTTGACCGCTTTGCCCCGCCCCCCTCCTATCGCCGGTCAAACCATCTTCACTCGTAACAACAACTTCGATTCGCCAATTCCCAGTGCTACCTCGTTCAACTGGTCGATCCGCCGTGGCGAATCAATCTTCAACAGCAATGAGCGCCTGATGCTGTCAAAGACCAACACGACTCCCCAGCGCAAGTTCCACCGCCTCGGCAACCTTGCCCCTCAGGACATGGTTTTGCTTGAGAAACAGGGAAAACGTATCGCTCGCATCTCTACCTTCATCGCTTGTATCCTTCCACTTCCTTTCGTCACCCTTGTGTACGGCTCCGGCGTCTTCGACAGCACTTTGCTCGTCTGGTTCCGCAACGAGTTTGCCGTGCCCACCAAGCGTCAGAAGTATTGGGTCAAGGTTGCCGCTTGGTCCTGGGTTGCTTTGATTGTTGCGGTCATAACTTAGGTAGTTATCTTCTTGCACTTCAAGAACAAGGTTTAAGGGATTAGGCATTTCTCTCGCTTAGGGATCTATGTGGAAGAAAATGATGAAGAGTTAGTGGCAATTTGCGGATGGTAGTAGCTAAAATGAGAAGGAAAAAAATTGCTTTCGGATGGTGAAAATTAGATCAAGTAGCTACTAGTTATGGGAAATACAAAATTTTGACCATGTCAATTTATATTTGGCCCCCGTCTTGTGTTTCTCAATGGCACTAATAATATTATAGTATGACATATTGATGCATAGTAACATGGAGTCATTACATATCAGCCATTGAGAGCCTGCATTTTGATATCGAATCTAGGGCTCTCGATGGCGCTGTACGATAACAGGTGCGTCTCTGTGTCCCGATACGGTACATTTTTATACAGGACTCGTCTATAGAGATCCTAACCAGAATTTATATCGTCATGTCCAATATTTTCTGTTTCTCCAAGCAAGGTAAGCATGATATTTTATCATGCTATGATGACACATAGTAATGTAGCAGAATAACGTGTTAGCCACTGAGAGCCCGCATCTCGATGTGAAATCTAGAGCTCTCAATGGTGCTATCTCGAAACAGATACATCTTTGTGTCATGCGATGATGCAATATCTTGCAAGCCTTGGTTATAGAAATTTCTTTCGCCCCTACTGTGAGTTTACAGTATGTAAGATTATATGTCTGTGCAAAGCATGCTAGTATGAGAATGTGTTGGCCATTGAGAGCCCCTGATCCTTGTTATATCCTAGGGCTTCCAATGGACGTATCCATACATGGGTATAGATTTGTGGGTTGTTATAGCATATTTTCTTAAGCATGTTGGCTACAGAGATGATGGAAAAGAGGAGTGGAATTAAAAAGAACAGTCTTGAGAGCATTCGATTTTGGTATATAACTGGAAGAAGCAGAAAACAAGAAGAGAAAGAAAGGGGGAAAAGAAGGAAGGTAGAAAGGTAGAAAGAGAGAAAGGAAAATACTGAATGAGGTACTTTTACTCCAAATTCTTTGCACCGCCCAAAGTAAAAAGAAGAACAACCCCCTGCCCGACAGAAAGAGGTCCAAATGAACTCAACCAAAAACTCAGAGACCAAGAAGAACAAAAAGAAAAAACAGAAGCAGAAACAGCTCAGAACCACAACTTATTAGTGCAACACTTGAACGGCCAACAAGGTCCACCTTTCCACCAACCACCGATCCTCCTCTTGCCGTCACAAGGGCCCGGCGGCGGAATGTATCCAGGCGGATGCGAGACCGCCGCAGGCAACAATCCATTCCCATTGATATGCGTCACGGTCTTGGCCACCGTGGTCATGGGTTCACCGTTGGCGTACATAAGCACGTAACTATTGGTGGCGGTGGTGGTCACCACGCGACCTCCATTGCCCCAGCGTTTCTCAAGTGTTGAAGGGACTTTTGTGGAGGATGACGCGGTTGAGGTGGGGTCAAGACCTATTGTGCTGGCGATGTAAGGAATGTTTTTCACTATGATTGAGGGACTGTACCATGGGCAAGGTGTGCATGCTTTAGATGTGTAGATTGTCCTTGTCTTTGTTAGGGTGACTACGACCATGGAAGTGTAGGTGCTCGTGTGGACTTCTTTGCCCTTTTTGCCCTTGCGTTTTTCTAGCGCTGGTGAGGCGGTAGGAATCGACCCGGCTTCACTTTGCTCGTCAGCGGCAGAGTGGACAAGAATCGCGGCATTGGCGAGGAATGGATCAGACAAGGTGTCGGTGATGTCTTCTGCGGTGTCCGAAACATCGTCCATCAGTTCCTCGGAGTGCTCCGAGAAATTGCGATGCTTGACCTCTTGTTGCCCGTCGGTCGCAGAAGTAGTGTTGTCGGCGGCGGCATCGGGACTGTCATCCGGTGGAATCCGCTCCTCGATGGTCTCGTCGAGGTCTTCGGCAGTATCCCAAACACTGTCCAGGAAGTCTTCGAAACTCTCCGCGGTTTTGCGTTTGTCGAGCTCTTTCTCCTCGCAATGCTTTTTCTTCTTGCCCTTGTCGTTGAGTAGCAAGTAGCATTGGACCCTCGTGCCATCTGGTTTGATGATGTCCGGCCAGGGGTATTCAGCTCGCCAGACTTTGGTCAGCGTCTTGTATCTCTCACTGAAAGAGGCTTCTGCGGGTATGAACGACGATGATGACGAAGACGTCGTCATTGCCGCCGCCGTTGACGAGGAGTTTTGGGAGACTTTCGATGGCGACGGTGTCATCGGGGGAGTTGTGAATTTTCTCGATGAACCATATGCTTTTGAGTATTCATTGGCCGACATCAAGGTGGAATGGGCCGCTTTCTTACGGCATTTTTTCTTTTGTGCGTTTTTGGGGTTGTCACAGTTGATCTTGCCTTGTTCCGAACGTCGGATGTGTTGACGACGAGGCAATTCTGATGGGTCATGTCGAGAAAGCATTTCAGCCCCAGAATCGCTAGTTGAAGCCGGAGAGGATTCTTCGGCCTCGGTGGACAAATTATACTCTGGCCTGAATGTGGATTTGGCCATGTAACTTGTCTGCGAGGAGGAGTAGTAATCAGATGGCGTAGAAGTGGTTCGTGTGCCCTTGGATTTATCCATCTTGCTAGCTGCCTTTCTAGAAGATTTGGCTGCTTTCTTGGAGGCCTTGTTTGCCTTCTTGATGCACTTTTTCCTCTCTGCATTCTCGGGATCTTCGCAGTCAATCTTCTTCTGCTGAGAACGGGGTGCCAAGATATCCCTCTCCTCGAAGATGTCCGGATCAGTCGACTTGGGTTGTCTGGTTCCAGTTATGGTCATCTCCCTCTTCTCGAGGCCAGGGGGCATGTTGAGATTCTTGTGATGGAAGCTCGAGTAAGTCTTGTGGCGAGTAGTCTCAGCAGAGCGCTTTGCGAAATTGTCGGTAAATGTTGTCAAGGGCCTCAAACTTGGCGCAAGTCCACTCGTGACAAGCTCGTTATAGGAGCTCAGTTCTTTGGCCTCATTTTCACTTAGACTCGTTGCTTGGGCGTAATCGAGTGTGTTCGGACTGTCACTCTTGGGGTACTTCTTGAATAAGGGTTTCACCATATTGCAAAGAATCTTCGCTTTCAAACGAAAACTGTTGCAAGGATCCGCAGGGAGTGTGGGAACACGCTTTTCCAATCCAGCTGCCGTAGGGGTTCCTGCAAGCCCAGGGACATGGGTACCGTCCTTTCCAGTTCCAGGCATGGTGGTGGAAGTAGAAGTGTGCGTCTTGAACATCTCGGACCAGGCGGGCGTACTGCTGCGCGTTGGCGAGGGATCCGGTACTTCTGGCCAAGGGTGTTCACACAAAGGCAGAGTCTGCACGGCTGGAGCGCCATCACCCCAAATCCGACAAGGCGACGTGGCGGGAAGCTCTTCTTCCTTGTCGCCGCCATCTCTCTTGACATTTGAGTCAGCCAAGCAGTGCCAGCCACGGCAGAAAGGGTAATCATCGCCACCAGTCTTCGACGGAGCTGGCCACATGGGAGTCATCGATACACCATCTGAGTCAGAACGGTCTTTGATCAGGCCTCTTTTATGTAGAGGCGGGTTGTCGTATTCAGTAGGTTTAGCGGGCCAGTTTTCTATCAGCTCATGGTAGGATCGTTGTCTTTCGTCTTCCTTAGAGGTCCATTCTTTGTCAAGAGGTGGATCATGGACTTGAGGTCCTCTTGTGGTTCTGGAGGACTGAATGTGCTCGGCTTGAGTAACGACGGTGGATGGTAAGGGGTCGTAGACGATGGGAGGTTCGTGTACGGCTACAGTGCTCATAGACTTGGTGGGCTGTGGCATGGCCATGGCCAAAGTCAAGGTGGCGTACCCGAGCAGAGCTCCGAAGATATGATACCTCATCTTGGGATATCTGCGTATGTTACAGATTGGAGGAAAGATGGTGAAGGGCAGTGGAAGCTTAAATAACCTCGGGAAAAATGACAGATGTTCTTGATGGCGCGACCTGCAATAGAGTTTTGGAGCTCAAAGAATAAACTCATAGTTCGAGGGGATTGTTGCCTTGACCAACCACATCGCATTACGGAGTTTAAGGGATGCAGAGGCAGTTGGCGCATGGAGAGTTCATCTCTCGGTATGACATGGTGACCGGACGTGGATTGCTGACTTACAGCTTCTATATCTTCTCTATCCGACGCTCAGAAAGGTGTTTGTCGATGTGTGCTCTCTGTGGACGAGTACATACGTGTCTAGTCTCTGTCTCCTTGCAATCAGCATGTTCTACACCACTTGCGACCAGGCGCATATATGAGTTCTTCACCTACCTCAAACAATCTCTTGCGTAGCTTGGTAGACTCGAGGTCATCGTTGGTCTTCAGGCTTGACTGTACTACAAGGGATCACAACTGACAGCCATCTTCCTCATAACAACAACCGTGAAAGACAAGATCAAGAACGAAAACTTCTTTTCACAATTTTCCGTCTAGGACCTGTTCTATATACACACTCCATGATCATTACGTGAGTGTTTAGTAGGTCTGGTGCTTCTTGACCTCCTCCCAAAGCTTGGGGTCCTGCTCGACGCGAACTTGCTCAGACTTGTCATCAACGAGCTCGTTCAGACGGCGGAGATCCATGTCCTTGGCGAGAAGAGGAATGACGTATTTGTCAAAGGTCTGCCAGTAAGGGTTCTCGAGATGGTACTTTTGACTCTGTGGGGGGGATGGTCAGAGGAGTGGCATGAAGAAGGAGGAATGGAGTGTGAGTATATGGTGGGGATGGAGAGAAGGTTGTCGGTAGATGGAGATTGGTTGGTAAGGGAAAGTGAGATTGTTCGAGAGTATTGATTATGGAACTTACGCTCTCGTGGGCATAACGCTCAACGATTGTGAAGGCGCGGGGGTCCTTGGTGTCTTGCATGACGAACCTGGAGGAAGAATATTGTTAGATTTGTTTCGACAAACCATCTGATACTGTAGCTTATTCGAGGGAGATGTTCTGTTCACAAGCCGATGAGACTCGAAGATCGAAGGCAACAACCACTTGTTGTCAACCTCCGGCAAGAGAATATATGCATTGAACTCATTTAAGAAAGAGAGAGCTACTCACCATCCCAAGCACTCCTTGTCGTTGGTGTAGACCTGGCTGGCCTCTTGCAGCTTGGCAATCAGCTTGTTGATGGACTCTTGGTCCTCCTTGGCGTAGAGGTGAACGACGAGTGTGTAGACCATTTTGCTTGATTTATGAAGTAAATTGTATTGATCAATTGATGAAGGCGACAAGATGTGTTGTTAAGCGTAAGAAGTGAGGGGCAGCAAGACAGCTGTGAAGTGGGATGAGAGTATTCGGGCCGTCTTCCCGAGGGACCACTCGAAACTCTTGAGACGTCATCTCTGAAAGACCTGAACACCACAGTCGATGCCACGAGCTTCAAAAGTCACCACACGAGTCTGACAACAGAATGGTCTGAGGCGACATGATGGTGGTGTACCAAACCGGCAAGCAAAAAATGGTAGCAGCAAGTTTGTGTTGGTTGCAATGCCAGAAGAAAAGTCGAAGCAAGCTACAAATAATCAAAAAAAGAGATCTCCCCTCTCTGAGTCGAACAAAGGACCTTCCGATTAACTTAGACAATTACAGTCGGACGCTCTAAACCAACTGAGCTAAGGGGAGAATTTGACGAAGAAAGGGCTATCATAGACATGTATCTCCCTTTTTCTCTGACCACCATGCTAGACCGACGGCTGACAGATTCTTGTATCCTCTGCTGTCGTCTTTCCTCGCTGCATCTCTTGCGTAGAGATAGGTGAGCTTTTTAGTAGGTCAAACGTGGGACTTTTGTCCATCATATCGACTCGGGCTCAGCAAATGACGCGGTCGTTCGTGGCTTAGCTTGGTTCGTGAGCTACCAACTCTAAAGGCCAAGGCATGCCCGGAAGACCTTCACCGAGTATCCATATAAACCCTTGGCAAGTAAACATTATAGACAGTCGTGACCCTCGTTTTCAATCTGCGATATCCGTAGACCTGATCTTCTACTTCTTGATTATACCGTTTGTCCTTAGAATACCGACTTCGAGCCGCCCGTCAGACCCAATCTCTCACGAAAGTCCACTCCAACTTGAGATAGCAATACAACCCGCACAAGAGCAAGGGAAACAAGAACAATAGCATTTACAATGGGCTTCCGCGACTCGTTCAAAGACCTACGCACAAAAGCCGAATCAGCAATGAACTCACACGGCGCACCACCGATCCCCTGGTCCAGCAAACCACAACCAGGACAAGGCAGCAGCAACAGCAACAACTCCTCCGTCCCACCAAACGCACCATACTGGCAACCCACCTGCAACCCTTCCGTGCCCGTCTCCGCCAACTTCCACCACGAGCAAGGAAACTGGGGCTGGGGCAACAACGAAGCCCAAAACTACGTCTCTGACGCCGAAAACTCGTTTCACACGCCCGACAACGCACTCATCGTCCACGCAATCATAAATCACCAACACCCCCAACCCGACCGTAAATTCACCAGCGCGAGGTTGAGTTCGCACCAACCGCTGGCAAGGTGTCGAGGCAGTTTGTCGGCGAGGATCACGGCACCGGTGGCTGCGGGAATTTGGCCGGCGTTTTGGTTGTTGCCGCAAGATCCGTTTACTTGGCCGTATGACGGTGAGATGGATATCATGGAGGCTTGGAATGGGGACAAGACGAACCATACTTGTTTGCATTGGGGACATTTCAACGGTGAGGATTGGAACAAGCATAGGGTTGTTGATACACCTGTTCCTCACATTGATTCTCCGCATGGGATTAGGTTTGACTTTGCTTGGGATGAGGATGAAGCTACGAAAAAGGGCAGGTTGGTGTGGTATATCGATGGCAAGGCTGTCATGAAGGCCGAGAAACCGGAAGGTACGAGGCCGATGAGAGATTATAGAATATTGATCAATGTTGCCGTTGGAGGTAATGTTTGTCAGGGTGTTATGCCGACGGATGGTGTCTATGAGCTTGTCATTAGAGATTTGGCCATGTGGGAGGCACCGCCTGGTGGTTGGGATAGGTTCGCCAAGGACTTTAAGAGTGCAAAGGAAGGTCATGCTATGTGAAATGGCTCATGACACCTCGATCATGTCGTGTATGTATATATCTCAAAGACATCTTTTATAAAGTCCATCACCTTTTCCCTTGTACTTCATCTTTGAGCCTCGAATACGCCATATCTACCTCGTTCGGCACATCAACATGCCCAATAAACCTTTTCCCTCTCGGTCCATACCCCGTCTCATCATCCCTCAACCTCTCCACCTCCCCCATAATCAATCCCAAAAATCTGTCCATATCCCACAATTCCTCCCTCTGAATCTCCATCACCTCCTCATCAAACTCCACACCTCCATCTCCACCCTCCTTCACTCTAGGTACAAACGTCGGACACGCCTCAAACACCACTCCCTCTCCTTGAAAAGCTTTCTCAAAAGACATGAGCGTTCTCAACATCATAGTAGGATCCTGCACAACCAGCACCTTCTTAAATCCCTCCTTTATTCCTTCTTCCTCAACCAATTTCTTCGTTTCGAAAGCATTGGCACCACAGTTCGTGCTTTTCCCCTCTACCAAAACCCTCAATCCTTTCTCTCTCAACTCTTTACCGTTGAAACATTTGTCGAGAATAATTTCCATGACTTCTGCTTCAGATAGGTTTTTGATTGAGTTGCTGAGATGAGAGTACTGGGGAGAGTTTGCAATGGCGGTGTAGAGATGAGGGGTTGAGTGGCCTTTTCCACCGCAAAGGATCAAGGTCGATGTTAGAGAGGGATTGGAGTGCAGGACAGTGAAGAGTGTGGATGCGCAATTTAGTATTGCGCTTACGCAGAGGACTATGGCGTCGTATGGTTTCGTAGAGGAGGATATTTGGGTTTTGTCGTGAGACACAAATCCAGAAATCGTGTTGATTTCGTCGGCGAGTGTCATGTTGGCACGTTGTTTTGGACGGTTTCTAGGTATGGAGGTGTATGGTTGGGGCAGAGGGACAGAGTTGTTGCCTCGCAAAGATTATCACTTCCGGAGAAGAGGGTCAATGGAGAAGGTAAGGTCCTTTCTCTTCTGATGTAGTAATCCTGGATTATCCGCATCTGTTAACTTACAGTCCAGATATGTTTGGGATAGTGGTGAAGAACATAGAAAGTACGGTGGTATGTCATCCTAACAAAAAGTGGATACCGCGGTACGTCAAATTCCCAACTTGGAAATAGCAAAACAATTCTTCAACGATCTTTAGAAGAGCTTCCCGTATGCCATTGATGATCACTGTACATTTTACAAAAAGACCGAGGAATCAGAAGATCATATACCGGTGAAAGGAAGAAATACCAGGCAAGACTAGCCATGCCAAATGTCCTTGCAACGCTTCCCACATCGATTATCTCTATACAGATTCATTTACAGTCCTGACCTGATAAGAAGTATGCACCATAATCCCCTCCCTCCCAGTCGGAGGACTCGCTTGCCTGACATAGTCATTCTCATAAACAATATGTTCCATACTTCCCCCTTCCAACCCAATATCATTACTGGTAACCAAAGTCTTGCTTTTGCTCGTTTTGCCCTGGAGCATTTCAATCAGATTACTGCGATTGCTGGCCTCAGAACCCAGTCGCAGTTTCTGTTGAGGTAGACTTGAGAGGTGAGAGCGGTATGACGCAGGGTTTGAGGGAGTACTGTTGCTGTGATAGGATTTCGACCAGGAATTTGACCAGGATTGGGTCCAAGATCGGTGGCTTGTTACGGATCTGATGGACTTGATCTGACGGTCGATGAAGGTGCGGAGGGTGGGGCCGCAGGCACAGATCATGCAGACAGTGAGTTCTAGTTGCCTTATTATGTTGTTAGTCTTGTGAATTTTTGAAGTTAAGGGTGAGGAGTAGTTGCTTACGTCCACAGGACTATAGGCCAGAGTGTCCATGTTATGTCTTTGCTGTCGTGTCCGGATCTGAGCCAATTGACTAGCACGACTAACCTTGCTATGCTTGTTACACATGGTCTATACTCAGGTCAGCTTCTAGGAATCTCATTCCGGATAGGCTGATCATGTACTCACAGGCATCCCAAGGCAAACAAAGCACTGAGCAATGTCTTCTGACCATTCTGTAGGGCAAGACTCCAGACGATAGGCATAGGCATCAACAAAATCCACCAAGTACTGAGGCTATTCATGACCGTATAGGAAATGTATAGGGCTGTTCGGTTGATGCACTTTGCATCAGAAACGGAACTGTCCCTTTTTGGAATTAGCAACATTCCAAAGGAAGACTACATCAAAAGCACTTACCATGCCCCGTTGACAGGACTGCAACTGAAAATAGATGCGATGATGAATGCCAAACTATAAGCACTACAGAAGAACACGGCCGCGAGCCACTGTATCTGAAAGTTTTGAATAGGAAACAGTCGTCGGTAGAGCATGAGCACTGATAGCTTCATGGTGAGCATAGCCGCCGCGTACAGAACAGCGGCCACCAACCAAGCTTGGAGGAAATCTGGTGAGTACTCTGCTAGACTGACATCCCAAAGATGTCTTCCAAGACCTGATGAAACCATCCATTGGAAAACACCCATGACGGCGATAAAGCACACTGTCGCAAATATGATGAGAGCTACATTTCTTGGTCAGCTCCGCGACAGTCTCTATCGTTGGATCATTTCTACTTACAATCATCGTGGCCAAATGCTCTATTCAAAAATACTCGAGTGAATAGCCGCACGCTGACAACCAGCATGAAAAATACTATGCAAACGATGTTCGCAACAGTAATGCGGTTTCCCACATTGGTTGGATCGACAAGGTTACTGACCTTGCCATCTGGAGCCCCGGTCGCAGGTGTTAGAGATGGGTCCATGGCACAAGAATCCAGTTGTACGTCGCCCAAAGTGGAGGTTGAAAGATCAAAGAGAACTCAGGGCGAGTCGCAAGTGGAGCAGGGGGAGGAGATGAAGTTCTAACAAAGGACCTATTGAAAAAAGCGTGCAGCCACCAGCATTCCTTGAGTTCGCCGTCATATACATACATACCCAATCATGCGGTACCCCATATTAGCTTTTTCTTTCGCTCTATTATGCCTTGTCAATCGTTCAATCTCCTTTGTTCGGAGAGACCAGTTGCGACCGACCTATGGTAGGGCGAGGTTCTTGCAGGCCTTACTGCTTTACCACGCGCCCCTTGAGGCGCTGGCATACAGGCGGACTCCAGGACGAGACGTCGATCATGCTATACGATGCACATACTTCTCCACTCCGCTGCATCCGCGTACATCGATAGCAGGAGTGATAGAAAGCAAGACAATCTATGGTGCCATGCGCGGCCCGCAGCGATCGTAAGGCCGCTTCTTTTTTAGAAGTGTGATGAAGCTTGCATATTGCATCGCATGGCATGCTAAGAAGCTGGACGAGGTATTCTCTTTGCGACAAAGGCACGAGGTCTGGCTCGCCCACCAATGGCCGACCTTGGCTGTACCTACCAACCAACCACTTTTCCGCCCCTGTTCTAGCGGCACATGGTCCAATAATCCTTTGTCGTGTTGTACCCAATAAAGCACGACAACAAATCCGCAATCTTTATGTCGGTAGAATCCTTCCGACTTCCTTCAGATATTCGTAACAGAAACCCGGTTCAAAAACTCTCGTTCGAAACTGACAGATTGAAAATGGTAGCGAGTGTCGTTGTACAACAGAAGGAGCATGCGAACTGGCAAAACCTCAAGCAACGACCTCCTGTCGAGCCCGGTCGAGTCGCCTGTCACCTGCATGACGGGCACAAGGCCACATGGCACCATACTTTATTTCGGACTTATCGCGCAGTCAATCCCCGCTTGTATATGATAATGTGCAGAAGTCTCGCAGACTACCAAGAGACGGAGGACTTTGTCATGCCTTGCTATTGCAGAGGCCATCTTTGATCAATGCTCTCCTCTCTGGTGCATGAATGTCAGTCGTAGCATAGGAGTGTGGATTTGTCATTGCCGTAGGAGGTTGTACACCTATATCGTAAGAATAATAATAATTCTGTGCGGCAAAGAAGTGGTTTGTACGAAACCCAAAAGGAATGTCGGATCTCGTCCCTTCCGCACTCGGTGACATGCAGACAAAGATAGCCCGAGCTTCCATATAGAATCAGAACAAGCGAAGAACGAAAACCAACACCATACATCGATTCATATCTGACACACGTATGCATTAATATTATACCACCATAGCTTTACTCAATATCAGGTACCATGGAAAACGTGGTTGGGGAGCCTTGAAGATTAACACTTCAGATGACCACATCGTACATAAATCACATTCACGTGTCAGAACCAACATTTTTAGTACAGACAAGAATCAAACTAACACTGCAATCTAGATATTATTGCGCAATATATATTTTTCTTTTTTCCCGCTGCACGACAGCAAAGAAGACAACGACGATCTAGTAAGCTAACAATACATCCCCCGATATTGCTCTGCTCTAGCATCAAAAAAAGTCTCCTCGCCATCACACATGGAGCCCTGGCTGCAATCTCTAGGAGGTAGAAGAATCTTACATCTACTATATTTACGGACGCAAGCTTCTTTGACAAGCATCGTTCGACAATCTCGCTACCGAGTTCTTTTTTCTTTCGAGTGTGCTATCTATCTATCGTACATGTCTGACAGGTGTGGCTGCGCGTACCGCGTGGAAACAGGTTTACAGAGTGTTGGAGATACGACGGTTCGGTTTTGACGCGCGTGAAGTCCAACCCATCGCCAGCGATTACACAAGCAACAATGGGAGGAGGAAAGGCCCATCGTGCGCGTTTCTGACACATCTCGAGATCGGATTGGCGTTTAAATCATCAATCTATCTCCAATGCCCAACTTGTCTACAATTTTGACTTTGTCTTACTCTCATCTCGCAGATCCAAACAAGCATCCCGTATCATTTTCATCGCCGCCATCAATTTCTTCTCCTGTCTGATCTTGCCCACAATCTGAATACTCAAATCACTTCCAAGTAAGATACCACGATCGCCTTGCCATAATTTGCGGTTGTAAGTATCCCATCCGTTAGTTTTACCGCTACCCACTTCGCTCATTTCGTTTTTGAGATCTGAGATGGAGATGGGACGGATGGGTATAGTGCCTGCAGGACAATCAAGCAGATTGAACGCTGCAGTGTAGGATACGGTGTTCCAGGTGTCGATAGCGGGAGTGGGATGTGGCGCCACGGGGCAGATCAAGACATCTACTTGTTTGCCGACTGTTTTGCCATCGTTGTTGTTGTTATGAGATATGTTCCAGTACCCGCCTTCTGAGCGCCAGATCTTGAGCAGATCGGTTTGCAATGTGTTTCTTGTGGCTTGTAAAGTACGGATTTGATTGGTGTCTAGACCCTTTCTTCTTTTGAGGCGTGTCGATAGCCAAGGGGATATGGGTTCGCCGCTTGCTTCAAGAAGGTCGAAGGAACTGTTTGCTCCATCTACGCTGAAAAGTCCGTTGGCAGTTTTTTGGCATTGTGATAGGATGGGGGTCAAGTCCAATTCAACAACTTCGATGCCGTTACTTGTTCCCAGCTTCTTTGCTACTTCGTCCAAGAGTGATTGGATGGGAGGTAGTGGCGTGGTGATGCCGTCAGTTCTCATGACACCGACCTTGAGGATACCTGATCCACTTCTTGATTGTCCATCTTTCAGACTCAATTGCTGACTCCAGGTCTGAGGAACACACTCCGGATCCAGTACCCAAGGTTCATAGTCTCCCATGATCTGGAAAAACAACTCACAATCCTCCACTGACCTCGCAATCGGTCCAGCAACAGACCGGATGCCCAAGGTCTCACCACCAGGCAACGTACCACTTTCTTGTCCAGCATAAGGCACTCTGCCATGACTAGGCTTAAACCCAACCAACCCATTGCACATCGCCGGCACCCTGATACTCCCACCCACATCCGTCCCAACACCAAACACACTCCCTTTCATCGCAACCAAAGCACCCTCACCACCCGAACTCCCTCCCGCTGTCAACTTCATATTCCCAGGATTCAACACCCGTCCAAAAACATTATTGTGAGAATCCAAAGCCGACAAAGTGAGTGGTACATTCGTCTTGCAATGTATGACCGCTCCTGCCTTCATCAGAATGTCTACAAGCGGTGCGTTGATTTCTGCAGGCTTGAAACATAAAGCTGCGTAGCCGATTGAGGTGTCGAATCCCTTGACGCAGAAAGAATCCTTGATGGAAATTGGTAAGCCATGTAAAGGACCAACAGCTTTTCCAGTCTTTGCCATGTAAGCATCGAGATCTTTGGCATGGGATATGGCTTCTTTAAACATGATTTCCGTAAGGCAACAAGTCAATTGTTGGGCGATTGCTGCTCGTTTGCAGAACGCTGTCACTACATCTACAGCCTTGAGTTTTCCAGACTGAAGTTTCGCGATCAAGGCTTGGGTAGTGTGGTCCTCAGTTATTGAGAGGTCCTGAGAAGAGAGAATACCGCATTCCTTTGGTATGGCTAGGACGTTGTTACGATTTGGGGCGGGTTTTGTCTTGAGTAGCCATTCTTTTGGGGTACGGGATTGTTGCTCTTGTTGCTTGCGGCGAGCTATGGATTGCCATGCTAATTCTTCTGACATGTTTTATTGAGAGATGTTGATGATTGAGATGATTAAGATGGTTTTGGTTGGATGCATAGTGATTGAACATGGATGGTCTATTCTATATGATGATAGAAGAGAGGTGCGGGGCGGGAGCTGATTCGAACCGAGGCACGACTTTCTTGTAGCGATGGTGACCCGATCATCCTCAATTCTCATACTTATACAATCATATTACTATCAACATACCAAATCATGAAGATACCGACGGTAGCTCCGTGATTGCTTTAGAATGACAAAAATACTACACTAAGGGGGAGGCGGCTAGACCTTTACTATAAGTTTGGAGCACAACACTTCACGGCAAGGAAGGACGGGACCTTCAAGTCCAGACGATTGGTGATCGGGATGTCAGTGCCATTGAATAGCTATGTTCATCATTCATGTACATTAATTACAAATTCTATCGTCGAAAGAAACTACCTACGACCACACCAATCTCTTCAGTGAATATCCCAAGGATTCTAGATATCCCGTACTTCTCTTTGCCTCGGAAACAGAGATAACATCCTTTTGTTCAGCCTTTAGACCCTCTTGTTGTACTCCCTCAGCATCTGATGTTGAGCTCTGCTTTTGTACAGACTTGTTTGCCAGACGTTCAATTTCCTCGCAAACGTGACGAACCATGTCCTGTTCACTCATCTCAGCGTCAGCGTTCTTACCCTTGGAGGCAGAGTTTCTTGGTGGCAACGCTTTGAAGGCCAGTAGTCTGCTTTCAGCAGGCTTGATAGCTGTTTCCTCGGAATCCTTTTCGGAACCGCTAGCATCTTTTTCGTTGGCGAGACTGCGTGTGTTCGTTCTGACCACAGCTTGAGTTTGTGGCTTGTACTTGACAACGAAACCGACGTTCTTCTTCTCGTCGAGGTGGGTGGGACCAAGTGTGCTGGTTATGTAGGTACCGTAGTTCAGACTTTCGACGTCGACAAGATCAACTCGTTCGAATGACCCAACTTTCTCTGTCTCCCAGTCGAAACGACAGAAATACAGAGCTACGTCGGTGACGAGTAAGATACACTCTTCGAATGGCAACGCTCTGAGGGTGTTGGCTGAAGCAGGACATGAAAGTGTCCAACCGGAGACCATATCTTCGTTATCTTCCAAGACGATGCGGACACATGTTTCGATGGCGCTTTGACGTACGCGTCCCATGTCCAGAGCATAGTCTTGACTCATCATATCAGTCTCAAACTCCTCAAAGACGTTCAATCCAGCGTTTCCCAGCCAATAGTCGACACAAGTCTGTAAGAAGTAATCACCGAAGATGTTGTTGTAGTAGCGGTTGAGCGTCAAGCTGAAATCACTGAGAGCTCCGGTCCAATGACGCTTGCGATTACGAGTGAAGTCTCCCTTCAGTGCAGCCGTGCCAGCGTATTGCCTCGAAATTGCATCACCGTTGTCAGCCCAGAGGTTGTTGAACCAAGACGTTTTCGGATCAGTCTGAAGATCAATAGTCAAGCCCATTTCGGCAAGTTGGTCCTGCAAGACATGTCCAGCAGCACCAGACTGTACAACGTTGGTACGGTCCAAACAGTCCATGCAGTTTGTCCGTAGAACGCCAGACTGTGTGCTGATGAGCTTACCATCCTGCTGAACAGTCCAGCCAAAAGACTGCATGGAAGGCTTGAGTGTATCCATCAGGATGGAGACGTTTTCAAACTTCATGCCACGGCAGACCGTGTGGAAGTCGAACCACTCAAATCCGATCTGCTTTCCAGCAACACCTCTAGCCTCATTCACAGTTTTTGCATGTTTCTCATATGCTTCACCGATCTTGGCTTCGGTGGCGTGCTTGTCCACAAGCGATGCCACCTGCACGTTGCCATAACGCGAGAGTACGTTCTCAAAGTGCTTCTTGAACGCATGTTGGTTGACAACTTCTGAGCCGTACATGATGGGAATAGGTTTGAAGCTGTAAGGACTCTGTGAGAAAAACAATGGAATGGAGCCTCGGACTTGAACGAAGGAGAAGATCTTGTCTTTAGTGTCCCAGGCCGGCGTGGAAAGGATTTGCTCCGTCTCAACATTGTTAGCGACATAACCCTCATCGTCCACGCCACGACGACGATATCTTAGGCCTGCCCGCTTGACAGAGCGGCGCGAGAGCAGTGTGATTAGGAATTCTTTCGATCTGGGCTCTTCGGTCGTATACGCTTCGGCCACGGCTTTCTGAGCGTCTTCTTGCGCTTTAACGACCTCTGCTGCCTCTTTCTTGGGGTCTATTATGATGTTCTCGTCCTTGCCAGACGTGGCAATGGTAAAGGCGCGCTGACCCACAAAGCCCTGTATGACTGGCAGTACGAGACCATTCTGACCAGACTCGATGAAAGGCTCAACTAAATTATGGTTCCAGAAATACTGAAACTGTTAGTGTTGTTCCATAGACAGGCTGAAAAAACGTACCAAAGGATCGAAGCGCTTGTGAAGTGGGACACTGGAACTGTTTGGCTCTTGGCGGGAAAGGCTGCGTGAAATGTCGTAATCGTAGGAAAAGTAGAAGCTGTGGGAAGAAAAGTAGAGTTTGGTTGCTTTGATAACTCGTGGCATTAGATTAGTCAAGGTGGCATCACCAGCAGCTGGGGGTGATTGTTTTTCAGGCGAGAGATCGTCCTGGGGAGTCTGCTGAATCTGCTCTGGTCGGGCTTCTGGCTGTGAAACTGCAGTGTCTGTCTCGTTCTTGTTCTCGGCGGGAAGAGCTTCATCGGCCTGCCTCTTCTGCTCTTGCGTGAGGGCCAGATCATCTTCGCTGCTGCTTATGCCTTGCTTTCGTAGACCGTCGGACTTCCAACCACCACCCTTGGAGAACCATCTCTGAGCGAAGCGTCCGTATTTGCCCTTGTTCTTTATGACGTCGGCGACTACAGTAGTAGCATTCCGTTTGGGGGGCTTTCCAATATCGAGTGGCTCGGCGGTGGTGGGTGAAGTGACCGAAGCATCGTCGTCTTGCTCGTCCTCGGTTGTGTAAGCTGCAGTTGAAGTGGGAGAATCGTCGTCGTTTTCATCTTCCGAATCATCCGTATCGATTGATTCGGTCTTCGGCTTGGTCTTGGTGGCCAGTCGTGCCTGGTTGATGGCATTCTCTGCCTCCGTACGCGAGGTCAATGGTATGAGGGCAACATCGGTGATGACATAGATTGGTTTGCCGCGAACTTGGGCGACTTGGTCACGCTTAGTGATTGCGACAAGATACGAGGTAGAAGATGCGAGGTTCAGAATGCCTGGTGCAGATCGTGTCAGCAGTCGAAGTTACTTGGTCAAGCAGGCAAAGTACCGAGAAGACCATGGACCTCGAAGCCTTGGCCTGTCGTCTCATCCGGCTTCTGTGAGTATGTAGCAATGCCATAAGTCTTGTATTCTATCCTGATGGCAGGCGGATTCGCGCTCTGACTCCGTTGCGAGACGGGTTGCAGCAGTAAACATTCGTCCGTCGCAGAACTGTGCCAGATCAGTAGACCGTCTCCCGGCTCCAGGACCTCGTGCTATTGCTCTACTCACATGTGCAGCTTGCGCACTAGACCTGGCATTGCTCTAGCAGCATCCGACCGTGTGTATTGCTTGGTATGTTGCATAAATATGGTTGTACAAAATGGATCAGGAAAATCGAGTCGCTGATTCGACGCTGTTAATATGCCAGAAGCTCTCTGTATACGATGACGTCGGTTTCTGTATGGGCCGATTTTTCGACGAGCACAGTCCTAATTTGGCTCCTACAGCAACGAGCTCCAAGGTACCCTCGCACGTTAAAAGATTCTGACAGGTCTGCCTGAATGTTCTTCGAAATTTCGAGAGATCGTAGAGAAAAATCGTGCTAGATGTTATGAGATCGTGTAAGTGCAGTCAGTTTGGCTGAGATGCATGATCCATCTTCGTTTCTTGCTCACGAGGCCGCTACGCGTGTGCTTGGTACCCCACTTTAACCACTGTCACTCACTGGTCCTCATCACGATCTCACGTCTGTTCTCAATCTACACTTGAAGCACTGCTGGATAGACGCATTGTATCTCCAGCTTGCCGAGGTCGAATAACTGGTAGATATCACAACAGTACCTAGTCTTACCAGGCGTGCTACATGTCAACATGGCAGCTTCAATCAAGAGGTAACTAGAGCATTCGTGTCAAAAGCAGTGATACTTGCCATTTGTTGACCATGTCAGTCCTGCCATACATAGATGCTGGAACATTGGTGCAAGACATGTGGCTACTCCAACGACCTTTTCCCGTGCATTGTCTGCAAAGCAAAGCAACAATATTCTTAAGAGAATGCCGTCAGGGTCATGGGATAGCCATATGCACGTAACATCTCCCGACTATCCTCTAGCCGCCAAAGCGGCATACAAACCTTCTTTACACAGTCTGGATCATGCCATGAAATTCGAAGATACTATCGGTGTCAAGAACATTGTGCTAGTCCAACCTTCAATTTACGGCAATGACAACTCATGCTTGCTGGATGCCTTGAAGGAGATTGGTCCCAATCATGGCCGAGGCGTTGTGGCATTCGACCCGGACACTATAGACCCGGATACCTTACAGAACTGGCATAACCTTGGTGTACGAGGAGTTCGACTGAACCTCAAGTCAACCAACGAGAAGTTCACAAAGTCATCGCTGGACGAAATGTTACGCAAGTATGCCGACGTCGTTAGACCTCTGAACTGGGCAATTGAACTTTTCATCGGCATGAACGATATTCCAATGCTTGTCGACATTGTACCAACCCTTAATGTCAAGTTCTGCATTGCTCATTTCGGTGCTCCCGAGATAAAGGGTCAATCTCAACCAGTCGCTTCGGCTGGCTTCGACGCCGTGATAGACCTGATACAAACCGACAAGGTTTGGGTCAAGTTTTCTGGAGCATATCGATTTGATCCCGATCCCAAGATGCGTGGCATAGAAGGATTTGCCAAAGAATTGTTGATCTGGGGAGGAACACGCATTGTGTTTGCATCTGACTGGCCTCACACAAGATTTGAGGGCATGGATGTCAAGCCGTTCGTCAAGAAATGCCTTGACTGGTCTGATGAGCATGGTTTGACAGAAGCATTATTCCGAGACAATGCAAAGGCACTATGGGATGTAGGATAAATAGACCGAATCACTGATCAACTTCAGCCTGGCGCGAAATGCTTCGTATGTAGACATGGCAAGGTCGAGCATGTGCTTCACGCGACTACGTCTGCCTATCAGCTTGGAGATCAACCTACCAGCTCTCCGATCTTGTGTTCTCGTTGGCGCTCATGTTATATTGACGCGGCGCACCTGAGCGACCATGCTTTCTTCGTATGATCTAAGCTGTCAAGATCGATAACATCTCAGAGGAAGTCCAAGTAGTAGGAAAGAGATTCAAATTTAGTCCAGATCAGGCGAGAAAACGCAGAAGTTTGTATAGGCGAGATTGCCTCGTTGTTCATCAATTGCGTATGTTCCTCGAGATATTGGCAATTCTACACATAATCTGGCACTCATGGAGTCATAATCGTCCGCCAACTGCTTTCTCAAACTTGTCATAGTATACATATATTCATGTTGATAGTTTTGTAAAGGCATGAAAAGGGGACTCTTTGGGGCTGTTGTCCTCGAGCTCGGACGATGCAGCGCAGCGAAAACGGACTTACGTCGCCAACGAGGACTGAAAGAGATAGTGAAGGAGTTATGGAGACAGAAGGCGTCAAATGAAGCAGAACGATACAATCAAACATCATGTGCTGATCAAGTACAAGAAAAGGAGTGTAACAGCCTGACCGTTCAGGTTGATCATAAGCAAGATTATCATGATGAAACCAACGTTGCCTGCCAGATTTCATTTTTCGAAAACCCACAAAAAATCAGTTCTGCAAAGTCGATGACATGATCCATGACTTTGTTCTTTTCAAAAGCATGTGAGCATTGTGAATTAGGTGAGTCGTCGAATTGTGCTATCTCAGGACCGGCATGTTGCGGCACTTGACCACTCGCTCGGCTTGTATTGTATGTTAGCGCGTCTGCAAGCTTTGGAAGAAAGTGTCGTAGATCGAGGTCATTCCAACCGACGGAAGGGTTTTCACGTATCGAATACGTAGGAGTACGCGGAATACCTCGTAATAACATGGATCCTCGTGGTATAAGTGGCTGAAGCGTCGGGCCAGCCCCTGGTGGAGCATGAGAAACGGATTCAGATTCGTTCAAGAAGCGAGGCATCATGATACGTCGGAGCATTACTGCTTTGCCACATCACTTCACCAGGCGGTGCAGGAGTGGAAGAGCGTGGATGAGACAAAAGATAGCTCATTGACTGATGGAAGTCGAGTCCGACTCGATGGAAAACACACACCTCTGACATCTCTTGTGGTAGTGCCTATTGGTATTCGAGGCGAATCTAGATAGGGGAGCAGCTTCTTCTTCACGAATCAACGGAGGACTTGCAAGCTTCCGGCAAGATTCAAGGGTAGAAAAAGAACAATAGTCTTGCTAATTAGTGGCTGAGCTGACAGCGGAACGTTGAAGGTTTGACCAGATCGGTGTCAAGCGTCACAGCTTTCACCCTTGTTGCTCTCGAAGGATCGACAGACCCAGCTAAACAGATAGATCAAATGCTCCACCATAAATTAAATGAGGAGAGCCTCAAAAACAAAGCTTGGAGAAGCAACGATAGCTGTGTGTAGTTGATGATATGCATGATTCGTCAACGAATCTCATGAAGTTGAATCGGGATCGTGAACGCAAAACGATGAGTAGGACAGCAGAAAAGTGGTGGTCTTGTTGTTTCGCCTCTAAATTTCTTGGATGCGCACTGGCGGTTTTTGTAATTGCCGGGTCGCTTATATACCACTCAAGTCATCCTGACAGGCGTTGTGTTTGAGAGCCTGTTAAGCGATTCGAATTTGGAGTGGTTCACGAGTATGTATGCATGTAGTACCGACGTGGTCGTACACAAAGCAGATGGCTTCCATGTGCGAAGCTGTGAATGGACTTCAAGCATGAAACACAACATGAACATCAGCGCAAGCTGAGCTGAGAGAAGGAAAAGAAAAGTTCTTGGGCCGGGATGCGGACATGCCGAGATGCGAGGTCGAGCGAGCGGACAGAACCCAAGCACGGGCCGGATAGACCAGCATTCCTTCGAAATTAGCGCTAGCAGATGCGGAAAGAAAACGGTCCAGAGCTGCTGAGGGGGCTTTGTATGGCGAGTAACGGCTAACATGAGCTCAATTATTATTACTGTAAGTAGGAGTGGGCGTAGTTGTTGCATGCGTTGCCTGTCTACAGCACGGCTTTCCGTCGTCCCACCTCGTCCCCATCTCCGTCTTCATCGCGCTCGCTTCTCTCCTTCTTCATTCTTGTCGTTCGTGTTGCCCGTCGGCCGCCGTCGTTCCTAAGACACGACTATTTTGTTCCCTAAGTCAGCCAGGTTCGCACGTGTATTCGTATATATACACAAGTGTCAAAGTCCCTTTCCCCAGATCGACGATCGACCCGTTCGTTTCTGATCCTTGTCCTCTACCGCTGTACTACACCAAGACCAAACTAGACGCACTTCAACGGAGACAGACGCATCAATCTCTTCGGGCGCTTGTTGCCATCAGCTTCTTCCCTTCTGTATTTCCTTTCCACGGAATGTTCACGCCGTGTGCCGGCGATTATTTTGGCCACGGCGTTGTTCGTTGAAGCCTTTTCCTACAAGGACGAACATTGAGTTCACTGTAGTCAGCGATATATACCGATACGGAACACGGCCAAAGGCGCCCATAACAAACCCCAAGTGCGTGTGCACGCACATCCCTAGGCATGATGCGCATCCCGATCAGAGAGCAGCTGGCAGGTCTCATCCTGCTGGCGGCAGCACTGGGCCTGGCTGTTATTTCTATCGCAACATGGGTTGGTTGAGTCTTGTTCTGGCTGCACCCAGTCCCTCGCTGACATGGTTTGCAGTACACCAACCACAACTTCGTCCTCGAGATCAGAACTACACGTCTTGCATTGACGGCCTCACTCAAAGCGGCTCAGATTGCTTCCAACCTCGCACTTATACAGAACAGCGTTCAGCTTGTCTCCAGTCGTATTGTCATGCAGACTGCCCTTAAGAGGTACAACAGCCAAGGTAACAATACAGCCGCCAACTGGGCTAGCGCCCAGGTCGATTTTGCTGCTGCTATAGCAGGACCGGCTTCAGGCGCAGTCGGCCAAGCAATCATGTTACAGGGCATGATCTTCCCCAGAGACGCCTCCGGTCCCAACGGTCCCTATCCTGTCCTGAACCAAACCGCCGACAACATTGAATCCATTCTGCTCCCCTACAAAGCACCAAATGGCAGTGATGTCTACCTCAGCGACACCGACTACGGATACCCACCAGCACTCTACCCTAACCTGACCTACTTTTCCGTCCCCTACAACAGCTCCTTCGATGAGTATCGAGCCAACTACAGCGGCGATGTTCTACAGGCTCCAGATTCAACTCTGCTTCTCGGTCCTTACCACGTCAACTCGACCCTCAGTCTTCTATCTTTGACAGTCCCCATCATCAACAACACCTCTGCTATCGACGTTCTCGGTTGGCTGACTATCCTTTGCGATGCTCGCCTTATCGGCAATGTCGTAGAGTCTCTCGAGGGTCTCGGTAATACTGGTCTGACTTTGATCGTCGGTCCTTCTAATCCCACAAACCATTTCCCTAAGGATATGCTCTACAGCTCTCATTCAGACAACGCCACGGATCCTAATGATATTTCCGGTCGCTTCGTCTGGTCTGTTTCTTCAAACGGCACTGATAGGCACCCCGAAGCAGCAGGCGTCCTCAATCCTCCCACATTCTCCATCTCCAGTTATCCTGCAGTCGTAACTGCCCTGACCGACAATCTCAACTCCATTAACAATGCTGGTAGTTCGGTCTCTACACATGATGAAGCCGGGAAGCAAGTGTCCGTAGGCTATGCCATGCCGAACACCGATCTGTGCGACTGGGTCGTTCTGGTCGAGCAAGCTAAGAGCGAAGTCTGGCAACCTATCCGTCATCTGCGTAAGGTTCTGCTCACTTGCATTTTCTCAGTCCTGGGCGGTGTTATGCTTTTCGCCTGGCCACTCGCTCACTTTGCTAGTGCTCCAATACGTCGTTTGAGAGAAGCTACTCGCAGATCTGTCTCTCCAATAGGCTATTCAGAGAGTAATCTGAGCAGAGATTCTGTTGAATTTGGAGACGATCGTAGTCCGGGCGAAGAGAATGTAGATACTGTTTTGGCTCGCAAGGAAGGCTTCTTCGCCTCCGTGACCACTTGGAATGCCAGGAATAAAGCTTCGAAGAAGGAGCGCAAAGAAGAGAAACGGCGACGCCAGTTTCGCATTCCCGGAAAGGTCAAGGAAAGGAGAGGCTGCATTCAGGATGAGCTCACCGATCTTACCCGGACTTTCAACGAGATGTCGGACGAACTCATGATGCAGTACGAACGACTGGAAGAACGAGTAAAACAACGAACTGCAGAACTGGAACTGAGCAAGAAAGCTGCCGAAGCTGCCAATGAGAGCAAGACACTGTTCATTGCCAACATCTCACATGAACTCAAAACTCCCCTCAACGGCATTCTGGGTATGTGCGCCGTCTGCATGCAAGAAGAAGACCCGACCAAACTCAAGAGATCACTCGGAATAATTTACAAGAGTGGTGATTTGCTGCTCAATCTGCTCACCGACCTTCTGACATTCAGCAAGAACCAAGTCGGTCAACAACTGACCCTCGATTCGAAAGAATTCAGGTTGCGAGAAATCAGCTCACAGGTTTTGGCCATTTTTGAAAAGCAAGCAAAAGAGGGACAGATCGCTCTACGTGTCGAATGGGAGGGCCCTGAGGCTGTTAATGGGATAATATTCTCGGACAATGGGGAGCGCTCTGAATACGGTCCACCTGGCACTGGTCGAGTAAAAGACATGATCCTCTGGGGTGATGTGCACCGTATACTCCAAGTTGTCATCAACTTGGTGTCCAACAGTCTCAAGTTCACTCCTGCTGGAGGCTCGGTCGTTCTCAAGATTCGATGTACTGGAGAAATGACGAACAGTCGTAAGACGTCACTCCAATCGAAGAACTCGAGGCCTTACTCAGCCAGACATAGATCATCAGACACATCAATCGCCACAGCACAACTGGTTAGGACTAGCGGTACTGCCAATGAGATCACACCCATGAACGAAAAGGCCAATGCGTATGCGAATATTCTCGCATCCGAGAGACCTGCCTCGCCACCGCCTGGAAGAACGTTGATGTTCGAGTTCGAGGTGACAGATACTGGTCCAGGTATTGCAGACCATCTCCAACAACGCATCTTTGAGCCTTTTGTTCAGGGTGATCTGAATCTCAGCAAGAAGTTTGGAGGTACAGGTCTTGGATTGAGCATTTGCTCGCAATTGGCAGGACTCATGCAAGGCTCTATTGGACTTGAGAGCGAGCTGGGCCATGGAAGTACATTCACCATGCGTATACCTCTCCGCCATATTTTGAGTCGGTCGGACAGCACAGCAAGCTCCGTCATTGGTAATGATAACTTGCTCGAGGGTTCGCGCTCGCCAAAGAGAATCAGCCAACTCAATGCAGATGATGCACAGTCGTATAGATCGGGCCATTCTCATCATAGTACTCAAGCACCGACTGCCACTCAGACTTCCAACTCCCAAGCTTTCGAAACAGATTCGCAGCCTCGTCTTGTTGGTCTCAGTCAGCCATTCTTTTCTTCCAATCAACCCATGGAATCACCCGGATCTCAACCAGCCGCCATGGACAAGATCATCCAGGACGTCAGCGGCACTGACAAAATACGTGTCCTGGTTGCCGAAGATAACAAGATTGTAAGCATTGTAATCCTTGACTCGGTAAACACGCGCTAACGAGATTTAATAGAATCAAGAAGTTGTGCTTCGCATGCTCAAGCTAGAAGACATTTATGATGTGACGGTAGCCAAGGACGGCCAAGAAGCACTCGACTTTGTTAGGGAGAGCATGAACAACGGACGGCCCGCCTACAATCTCATCTTCATGGATGTCCAGATGCCGAACCTCGACGGGCTTCAGTCAACGCGTCTGATCCGAGACTTGGGTTACAACGCACCTATCGTTGCCCTGACAGCTTTTGCTGAAGAAAGTAACGTCAAAGACTGTCTCGAATCAGGCATGAACTACTTCCTGAGCAAACCTATCCGTCGTCCTGCGTTGAAAAAGGTGTTGAAGGAGTACTGCGCACCTATTCCAGAGGTAGACGAGGAGATCAGTCCTAGAGAGGAGAAAGCACAGCCGCAACCAAAGCCTATCCCTACACAGATACAACAACAGCCGCAGCCGCAGCAGCAACAACAGGTGCAAACGCAACAAACATCAACTTTACGGACGCATTCGCCCTTGCAAAGGTCAATGTCCCCGCCTGTTTCTGTACACTCGATACCTGGTTCGCGCACCAAGATCGTGACTCAAAACTCTCGGCCCAATTCTCTGGACTATCCTAAAGACCAGCAGTGAGCACGGCTGACTTGGTTGGGCTCTTCTCCCTTCTCCTTCTCTCAAACCTTTTCCTTCCTTTTACCGCCCTAGGGAGCGGGGGATATTGTTCGATTTGTCCTTTTTCCAAATGTAACAAAGCATGGCGTTGGTGGGCGTTGTCATTTCGAGATTCTGCCGTTTCTGTTAGTCGGTACGATGAGACGAAATTACTAGTGGGTGTTCCCACTGGCAAGTGACGAGTAACAATTTTTTTAATGGC
This sequence comes from Dothideomycetes sp. NU30, assembly GCA_026013035.2. Classification (NCBI taxonomy): domain Eukaryota; kingdom Fungi; phylum Ascomycota; class Dothideomycetes; species Dothideomycetes sp. NU30. The sequence continues at coordinate 50,809 of BSBH01000026.1, forward strand.
TGGATTAGCGATAGTGGGTGCTGTATTGAAAGAATAAAGACTTCCTTCTCTTTCCCATCTTTCCAAAGTATTTTGAGTTCCAAGCACATCTGTTGTCGATTAGCACGCTCTATTGTCGCAACCACCATTCTCAAACTACGATTCGTTGGAAACAATTCCTCTGCTCTTTTTCCTCTAAGTGACCCTGCTGCCTCTGTCATGGCTTTAAGAGGCCTATCTGAGGCTTCTCCGAGGCATGTCTCTAGGTAGCAAGACTCTCCAGAAGCCTCCACGGGAGAGGATTGATATGAAATGAGCATTATTGACATAGAAGGGACGAGAGTCCAGGGATGGAGAGTTTCACTCAAGAGCAGTCTGAAGATAGATAACATTTTGAATCTCCCGAGAGTCACAACGTCTCAATCTATCATGATGGATAATAAATACATCACCACAGAACAGAAAGAAAGAGCCCAGAAAGAGTTTTCCAAAGAAGAAAAAAAAAGATCATATTGTTGAAGTATATAGATCATTTTATCGTTAAGCTTTCGTTATGTATAAAATAGCATCATGCTCCCATTCAGACATTAGGCAACTTCCACACCCTTGGAAGTCCGACTGTGCAGTTTGCCCAACCAAGACTTGTGCAATCCCGCCCTGATCTTCTTTCCAAAAGGCAAGAATATCAAGACAGCAAGGTTGTTGGCAGCCAAAACGGCACAGAAAGCACCGGCGATGATCTTGGCATAACCATGACTTAGGATCCAATCGAGGAGGTAGATACCCATGCCGAAACTGATGGCCTGTTTGCCCAAGTTCATGGCAATGAGCATTTCGGCCGTGTTGGCGGTCATGCTGTCGACGGCATAGGCCAACACGAAGCTGAAGTAAAAGTAAGAGACGAAATCGGTCATGGCGACACCGATGAAATAGCCTATCCAATGCAGGTTTCTCTCCGCCGTGAAGCCGTAGAGAATGAGGCCGGCGGGTGCGATTAGCATCACGGGAATCAATACCCAGAGACGCATTTCGGCTTCGCGGATGCCGTTGTTGCGTTTGGTCAACCATGCCGCTACACGATCTGATGAAGAACTGAAGGGGACGGCGAGACCGTAACCAATGATGTTGCCCAAAGCGATGAGGCCGGAGTTCGTGGGGGACCAGTTGTATGGTGGTGCGACGATTTTGATCGGAAATGTGTAGTTGAAAGCTAGAGCGCCTAGACCGATGTAGATGCCGAAACTGGTGACGACCCAGAGGACGCTGGGGACGAGGAAATAGCTGAATGAACGCAGCATTGTGCCGAAGAATTCGGCCTCGTGGTTGATGCCTGACCATGGTTTCAGAGTTGTGAGGAAAGGTTTGCGTGGGATGGAAATGTCGATTGTCTCGACGCGTTTTGTCGGTTGGCCTTTTTCGTCGATGCTGTCGGTGTCTGTTGGATTCGTGATGACGCGCTTGTAAGAGGTTTCTTCGACGAAGATGAAAGCCATGATAAGTAATCCGCAAGCGAATGCAAATTCGACGTAGAAGTAGAGACGCCATGAGTAACCGGCTGCTAGCATGTAACCGGCATACAAGGGACCTGTGGAGCCCCAGCATAGAGCAACGGTGTAGAAACCGAGTCTCTTGCCGCGTTCGTGCAGGAAGAAAATGTCATTCACTAGTTGAACGGGAAGGGCTTCACAGACTCCAGAACCGAAAGCGTGGATAATGCGGGCGGCCATGAGACCGCTGTAGGAAGTTGCTTGGGAAGCTCCGAGAAGTCCAAAGACGAAGAGAAGAAGAGACACGAGCATGACTGGTCGTCTTCCGAATTTTAGGTATGCCGGAACAAGAAGCAAGGAACCTGTAATTGTCATTAGGAAGAATGATTTTAGCAAACAATTTGGGGAAAGACATACCAAAACCAAAGGCGAGATTAGGATAGGAAACGAGACCTGATGCGGTAGTGACAGAAATGCCAAATTGCTCAGAGTAAACTTCCAGATAGACAGAAGGCCCAACGAGAGCACTGTTTCCAAGGAAGGAGTACAAGGCGCACAAAATCAAGATCATGTTCTTCTTGAACTTGCTCCATTGAAGCGGGTCGTTGGGGTCATCACTAGGTACAGGAAACAAGGCTTGACCATAGACAGTGTCATCACCTTCCATGGCCTGGAGGTTGACAGTGCCCGGTATGTCCTCCTCGTGGGCATGACTGAATGAAAGAGAGAAAAAATCAGATACAGGTCTGAGTCACAAGAATTGACGTTCATACCTATGGATGACATGATGGCGATCATGCTCAACGGCTGGTGTGGCTGCTGCCATTGCAACGAGATTCGACTTCGAAGGTCGATCGACGGGATTCGGATAAGAGAAAGGTAGGACAAAAGGTTGAGTTATACCACGTTCCTGTCGAGGGTTTTTCCCCAACACACCCCCGAAAATTGAATGAAAATCCGGTCTTCGGCCCGACCTAGCCCCACGATTCAGGAAACCGGGGCCCCGCAATCCCCTCACGGGCACATGCATGGGCTAAAAGACTTGTCACCATTGGGATGCTGTCTCTTAGGAGGATCGACATCCGTGATACTCCATCAGACACAGGATTAATGTCTCGACGGCAGGGCCTCCACTTCAGAACTGCCGATGGGATCATCAGCTTGAGTAGGTCAATACATCCATGCCAACGCCACAAACGATAAAGGACGACTTGTCAAGCGGAGCGAGACTTGAAACATCCGCCACGGCCGTGAAGTGATTCTCCATCTTTGTGACCGTCAAGCCTTGGACTCCAGGTTTTGAAGTGTCAAGGTGTAGGCCCCACAATTTGACCCGCTGATCGATACTAGAAGAAGCCACGATCAAGGATGTGTCTGCAGAGTAGCCAAGTACTTCGAGTCCAGTCACGGCTGCAGTATGCGCTCGTGGTATTATTAACGTCGAGATCTTTGGAGAGAGGTCAGTTCGTTTCTTCCATCGAGTATGAGGATTGCTTACCTCAGGAGCATTGAAATCTGTCGTGCTCCAAGAACACATGGAAAAGGCGATCGCATTGTCGTCTCCACCTGTGAGAAGCAGACATACATAGTCGTTCATCCAGTGCACCTGCATACAGTGGATCGTGTTCTGGTGAATCTTGTGGCGTTTCACCCAGTGTAAGTTTGTTGGTTCTGCGGATGCTGCGATATTTGTAGCCAACCTAGCTCGATCTAGAGGCCAGAACGCAATGTGTCCGTCAGTACTGGAAGTCACAAGAGTTTCGTTACGCTTCTTTTCTGGAAGGTGAAGACACTCCGTCAGGCACGACGTCAGGTAGTTGCCCGCCATCAGAACTCGCCATTTGTTGTTGAGGCCCGAGGTGTATCGATAGACCTAAATCTGTCAATGACAAACCGTAACAAATTGATCAGGTTACTCACTCTTAGGGTCGAATCTGACCGGACCATACTGATAAAAAACTCACCGTTATCGTCCTCGTGCACTACAGAGAAGCCCATGATCCGAAGATCTGGAAGGTCACTCTCGGTCGGACATGCAGATTCACACACAATGCCAAGACCTATCAATGGAGCCGCTTCGACTCTCCATACGAAGAACTCCTCAAAGCCACCACTGCTGAACAGATAATGTCCGTCGTATGACCACTCCAAGTGCCGAAGGCCAGTATTGTGCTTGCGTAACGTCCTCAGGCACTTGAAGTGGGGCTGCTCGGATCCCGGCTGGCGAATGAACAACTTGATATCCGTGTCTTCTGCTCCTGTTGCGAATAAAGTATCGTCACCAAGCGGGTTTTTTGGACTTATAGCGATGCACTTGATCTCTCGGCCATGGCCTCCTTTACTCAAGCCTTGACGCGGTCGCTTCGTTTGGGAGGCCAGGCATAACTGAGATGTTCTTGTCCATGCAAAGTGTCCTCCTACCAAGTTTGGTAGCGGCTTGAACGTCCAGCTCTTGCTCGCTCCACCACAGTCAACGGTCATGACGCTTTCCTCTGTTGTCACGTCCAAGACGAAAAACTGCTTACTATAAAACCCCCAGACCAACAAGTGTTTCGTTACTGGGTCAATGTAAAGGCCTTCGATATTTGTTCCTGGCAATAAACTTGTCTGGTTGACTAGTTCAAGATGCGGCCTCACTTTTAAGTCAACCAGACGATGAACAGAACACGTTCCGTCTCTGCCGACCGAGAAGATGTGTCCACTTTCGACACTAACTCCAGAACCTGCAACCCATCCCAGGTCTGTGATCGCGTCCTTGCTGTGAACATGATGAACCAGAACAGAGTGGTCTACAGGCAGTGAGACGTCATTCTTTCCAGTTTCGTCGACCAAATAGATCACGATGGAACCGCTCCGAGAGCCTAGTACAACCATATAGCGATGGTTAGAGCCTGAGCCATCAAGACTTACTATGAGCCCACTAGTGATGACGAAACCAGGAGGTAGTTGTAACGACCACTGTGATAGGTTCTGGATGATCGAGCTAGCCCCTGAGGAGGATGTGTCGAACGTGAGCAGCATTGCAGTTCTGTTTTGGACATTGGTAACTATGAGACTTGCTTGCTGGACGTGTTGCTTCAAAGATGACATCTGCCGAGCGAACAAGGCAGCGGTCTTGCCATTGGATTGAGCTAGACATTGCGTTGTGTTTCCGTCGTACAGCAAGACAGATCCGTCAGTGCCAGACATGAAAGCCAAAGATGACTCTTCAATACTGGCTGTGATGCAATGACCTCGAAGGCAGGTCTCCTTGGCGATATACTGCAACTCAGCTGACCTATTTTCGGTTCGACCGAGTAAAACAACGCCACCTGCATTAGTCGTCATCAAAAGCTGATCCTGAGCCATGAAAGTACAGCTTCGCAGATTGTCTCCTCGATCTAGCTTAGAGCACTGGGAGAATAATACTTGAGTCGACCATGCTCGAATTAAATCATTTTCTGCTGCGAAAGGAACGGCCTTTGCCTCAAGGACAATATTACCATCGGCACCGCCTGTAGCAACGACTACGTCTCCCGACTGGCTGGTACCGACTGCCCAGGACCAAATGTGCTTGCCAGAATGAACTGCCGAAGTGGAAAGGTGTTCAAGGACATATTCTGAGTCGTCCGATCCGGAAGCTGCCTCTGATTTCAGACTCCAGTATTGGCAAGTAGTGTCTTCCCCGAAAGATACCAGGTATGGAAGATCTTGCGTGAAGGGATGAGGGACGAATCTTATGCCCCAGATCCTTGACGAATGTCCCCAGCCTTTAGCCAAGCATCTTCCACCTACAGCATTGTCTGGAAGCACGTCCGCAACATTTGCGCCGAATCCAGTGTCCTTGGTCGTACCAAGATCAGCTGCGTCCTGTGGGCTCACATCGATGACAGACAATTCAGAAATGTCCCAGATCCTGATTGTGCGATCATCACTGCAACTAGCAAGCAGACGAGTTGATCGCTGAGCTGGCGCAGGAGATGGACAATCAAAGATCTGGACACCAAAGATAGAACCCTCATGACCCGTAAGCAGATGATGCAGGGTCGAGGATGGGGAGCTATCTTGGCTTAATCTACATGACCATACAATGATTTCGCCAAACACAGTCCCGGAAGCAATCAAGATATGCTCTTGGCTGGGCCAGTGAACGTGGGCGGAGTAGAGAATACATTTTGAGTTGGAGGTCAGTTCCTTCAGGCTAGCAGTTCCAATTTCATTGATTTCAAGGATGAGGAGGGCATTATGAGCAGTGATCACAGCAGCTTTTTGTGACTCGCTTTGCCTTCCGACAGACACGGAAATGTCCAGGATCCAGTCATTGGCTTTCAGAATGGAGATCCGACGCAACTGTGGCGAGGGACCTGATGTCGAAACGCTGTAGATCGAAACAAGCTGTCCACCCCAAACCAATATACCGTCCTGGAAGATGGTTATACCGTGGATTGCTTGAGTGTCGAAGACATTGATAATGGTCAAGAGTCGTTCTTCGTTACGACTGTAGACTTTTAGAGAAGCCCCTTCTCCAGCGAAAAGGAGGTCCTCGTCGAGTGCCAGTGCCGTCACCGGGACTTGTTGTATCTCATGCTAGATGTTGTCATTTAGGAGAGTGTTGAATTGTCAGTCGGATCATTCACCAACCTGTATCATCAGTCAAGCAATGCTGTACCTCCACTCAGAAGCGCTTCCAGAGGATCGATCAGGAAATCCAAGCACGTCTATCTATCAACATGTGTAAACGAGTTTGGCAGGGCACCAATGATACATGATCAGCCAGAGCAGAAGGATTTTGGGTGGAAAAACGACGACTTGGCATGCTGCACAGTTTGAGCCGGATAACGGGCCGAACCGAGGCTTAGCGTGGTTATCGAGAAAGTTGCAGTGAAGGAAATTCTTTGGAAGGCGTCACTTTTTTCTACAATCTTGTGTTTATCCTGTTGGACGTATTATGACAGTTGCTTGAAAGAGCTACGTCAAGGATTGAGTCGATCAGTATACCATGGACATCCACCGTTCTCGATTTGTGGCATACCCGTCATCGCCAATCAATGCGCTCGCTTTTTCACGATCAAGCGACAAGAATCTGACCGACCCGCGACCAGCACTCAAACTTGCTCTCGGCCGTGCGAACGGAGATATCGAAATCTGGAATGCAGACAAGGGAGTTTGGATGCAAGAGTCGGTGTTTCCTGGTGGAAATCAGAGAAGCGTAGATGCGTTAGCATGGATCCAAGAGCCGGACGAAACAGACTATGAAGGACACACGGTCTTGGGCCAGTTGCGCCTGTTCAGTATTGGCTCGACAGCAGCTGTGACAGAGTGGGACCTGGCTACTGGAAAGGTTTTGCGTTCATCGACAGGAAACTTCAGTGAGGTGTGGTGCTTTGCTGCACAACCGCGCTGGCGTCCATCCAAGTCGACACGCGAGGACGAGTACAAAGGCCAGAACCTGGTCGCCGGTACTGGCGATGGCACTCTGGCTATTCTGTCTACCGCCGATGGTGATCTCGAGTTCCAGCGATTCTTGGCCCGTTCCGGCTCGCGCAAGGCAAGATGCATGAGTGTGGCCTGGCAGAGCAGAGACGTCGTGGTTGCGGGCTTCAGCGACAGCGCCATTCGAGTTTATGACGCCCGCAATGGCTCGCTTTTGCGCAATCTCAGTCTGGGCGCAGGCATTCCTGGTGCTCCTCGCGACACGCTCGTCTGGAAGGTCAAGTGTCTGCCCAATGGTGACATTGTGTCTGGAGATTCCAATGGAGAGCTTAGAATCTGGGATGGCAGAACGTATACCCTATCACAACGTCTGGTTGGCCACGACTCGGACTGCCTCGATCTTGTTACAAGCACCGACGGTACCACGGTCTTTTCCGGAGGTATGGACGGTCGCATTGCAGTCTTCAAGCTTGGTGGGAAGGAAGGCGAGAAGCGAAGATGGGCAAAGACGAGCCACCGTCGTATGCACGAGGGCGACATCAAAGCCATGGCTGTCTACGACTCGAAGAACATGAGTGTCGTAGTGTCTGGAGGTGAGTGCTTGATCCAGCTGTACGACCAACATGATTGAGGCTGAGCTGACATTGTCCAGGTCTTGATACAACACCTTTCGTTATTCCCATGCGCAATTACAACAAAGAGAACCACCGCAGACTTCCTGGTCTTCCACAAAACCCTGTTCTGGCCAGTTGCCCGAAAGAGCGCCTGCTTGTGAGCTGGGGCGACTGTGACATCAACGTCTGGCGCATCCACAAGCAGACAGCCGACCGCGTCCCAGGCTCTGAGGACACAAGGAAACTGCTCACTCGCATTTCTATCGATTCGAACGAGGGCATCCTTTCCGCCTCTATTTCACCAAACGGCTCCCTCCTCGCAGTCTCAACCACCCACACTTTCAAACTCTTCCAACTATTCCCCCTCGAGAACCCCCACGATGAGCGCCTTCGCGTCCGCAAGATACCTTCGCCTGAGTCATTCGCCGAGAATGGCGCCCGCCTGGTATCGTTCTCACCCGACGGCAGATGGCTGGTCGCTGTCACTCCACAGAACGAGGTTATGGTAGCAAGACAAGAGGATGGTTCAGACAAGCCCAACTTCCTGAGCGCCTCTGTAGAGTTGGAGAGACAAGGACGCAAAGTCACAAAGCAGACAGGTCTCAAGAAATACGAGCGCACAATCACCCGCTTGGCCTTCTCCCCTGACAGCGCTGTTCTCGTGGCTAGCGATCTGTCTGGTTACCTCGATAGCTGGGTCTTGGAGGGTCACTACGACTCAACTGCTCCGGCTACCGAGACTGCCAAGGCAGAAGCATCTGGCTCCTCGAGTGATTCAGACTCGGATAGTGATAGTGACAGTGATGACGAAGACGAAACCACAATCTTCTATGGACAACACTGGGAAGAAAACCCAGCTGGCAACCTGTTGCCCAAACTCGACTCTGCTCCTCTAGTCCTTTCCTTCCAGCCCCTGACTGCAGCTGATCAGCAAAAAGGCCAAGTCAATGGCAATCCTGGCGTACATGCCACCCGCAACAACCCTCATCCTCAGTCACATGCTCTTCCCAGCACAAAGTCCCCTCTGTTTGTCGTCACTGCTCAGCATCAGGTTTACACTTTCGATGTCATGGCTGGGCGTCTTACAGAATGGTCCCGCACAAATCCTACTAGCGTCCTCCCTGCTGAATTCCAGACTATCAAGGATCGCGCAATGGGAGTTGTTTGGGACGTCAACGACGAGCGTACCCGCGCCTGGCTCTATGGACCCAATTGGGTTGGCATGTTAGATCTTTCACAGAACTACGAACCTTCAAGCATGCTTGAGGAGGCTTTGGAAGATGGTGAAGATGATGCCGCAGCCCTGCAAACTCCTAGCAAGAAGCGCAAGCGTCGTGAGAGTGGTAAATGGGGCAAGCTCGCCGACCAGCGCAAAAAGGCCAAGGCAGCCAGTGGTGCAGGCGACAAGGTTGTAAATGGCGAAACCAAGGGACAAGTTGATGAAGTCCGTCGCCTTGAGGACGGAAAGATTATTGAAAGCACAAATGGCACCGCTCAGCAACATGACATCGATGATGAGGATGCATTGAACGATTTGGCTGTAGCTCCCTTGCGTCGCCTGAATGGCGAGGCCGAGACAGATGGCGATGTCGCAATTACTCAGACTGGGCGCCGAAAATGGTGGTGTACCTACAGATACAGACCTATATTGGGCATGGTTGCTATGGGTGAGCGATCGACCGAAGTTGGTACGGAGGGTGAAGAGCAACAACCCGAAGCAGTATTGGTGGAACGTCCTTTATGGGACCTACCTCAATTGCAAGAATTAGGCAAATAGACAGCCTTTGTTAAGGCGGGGGGAAAAGCGTTTAACGGTTGTGTCTGTCAATCTCTGTTCATAAAGGGTTGGAGTTACTCATAGCGACTTCGATATATTTGTCCACATTGTTCTTCCTTGGACTCACTATACTCTTCCTATGCTTCCCTCAATCTTGAGTCCTCGGTGTGTTCCAGATACTGTATCGATTCAGCTGCCAGGAAAGGATCATCAGGTGCATTATCGTTGTTCATGCAGCCCACCTGCTTACCTCACCGACATCTGCTTGTGACTTGGATCAAGGTCGCGTCTCCAAACACACCGTCAAGCGCCACCATTGCATGTATATTCTCCTGAACATGAATCCTTTCTAGCCCTGTATTACAGTACTCAAACAGCATCCGCATCAAGAATGTACACAATGCAAACCGTATACTCCGTACCCTTGAATTACTCTCCTGACCACGTTACGTTTGATGGTGCATTTTGATCTCAGCCTCGTAATCCGCAAACGATGAATGATCACAAGGAAACGAATGCCGAGATCTTGGAAGAACGTTGGCGCGGATCCTTTGTTGCACCATGTGCCACCTGCAGTATCGTGTGAGCCACAAGATGGATAGTAATGGGAAGTTGGGGAAATTATTGTTGTCATCTTTTGTATCGATATACAGGTGCGTTTCAGTCACGTTCCAGTAACAATGGTGGAGTAGACGTGATGTACAACATGTTCTAGACTCTTGGAACTCTCTCATCACACTCCGCGAACGATGGCCAAGCGTAACAACCCCAGGTCTCAAGTGGCGCACGAAGGCTCGTGTGGTGCATCGAAAATCACGCGAACCCCAGATCTAAGCCCTGATTCAGTGGCATTCTTTGCTTTAATTATATTGTGACATCCATCTGCCTTCGATGGTAATCCATCATTCCCAGGCTTATCCTTGATATTGGTGCTGGAAACCTCTATTTATCGGACGTCTGCAGCAGTGAGCGCCTTGTTGAGCTTCTACTAGGACCTGACCAGCACCTCTAAGCGACTATCTGCTATTGCTGACAACATACCTTTGATATGGCGACCGTAACAGCCTTCGTGACTGATACTGTCACGAAGACGATTCTATCTCCAACATCATCATCTACCGCGAGAGCAGCTGCTCAAGATGGTATTATTGGTGGTGGCAACCCAACTCATTACAATCCGAAGGATCCGATCATAATGTTCATAATTCAGGCAAGTGATTTTTCTTGAGAAAGTCGGGAGATAGTCAGACCAGTCTGAATTCTAACTTTATCACTAGGCTGGCATAATCATCCTTTTCTGCCGTCTTCTTCATTGGCCTCTAGCCAAGATCCGTCAACCCCGTGTGATTGCAGAAGTCATTGGAGGCGTCCTTTTAGGTCCGTCCGTCATGGGCAGAATCCCTGGCTTCACGGCAACCATCTTCCCTCCGACAGCATTGCCAAACCTTACGCTCGTAGCAAACCTTGGCTTGGTCTTGTTCTTGTTTATCGTGGGCCTCGAAGTCGACCTCCGTTATCTCGTCAGTAACTGGAAGATCGCTTTGAGTGTCGGTCTGGCTGGTATGGCATTACCATTCGGTCTCGGATGTGCAATTGCATACGGCTTGTACCACGAGTTTGCCAACGAGGATGGTGTAAAACCTGTCGCTTTCGGCACTTTTGTTCTGTTTATCGGTGTTGCTATGGCCATTACCGCGTTCCCGGTCTTGTGTCGTATTCTCACAGAGCTCAAGTTGCTATCCACTCCAGTTGGTGTTATTGTCCTCTCCGCAGGTGCTGGTAACGATGTGGTGGGATGGATTCTGTTGGCACTTTGTGTCGCTCTGGTCAATTCTGGAAGTGGCATCACGGCTCTCTATGTCTTGCTGACAGCTTTGGGCTACTCACTATTTCTCTTCTTCGCTGTCAAACCAGCATTCACCTGGGTACTGCGACGCACGAGAACCTTCGAGAATGGTCCTTCCCAAGGCATCATCGTGCTGACCCTGCTCATCGCACTTGCTTCATCCTTTTTCACTGGCGTTATTGGAATCCATCCAATTTTCGGTGCTTTCATGGCTGGTTTGATCTGCCCTCATGAAGGCGGATTTGCTATCAGGGTCACAGAAAAGATTGAAGATCTCATCAGCGCTCTCTTTCTACCTCTTTATTTCGCCCTCTCCGGACTGTCAACCAATCTTGGCCTCTTGGACACCGGCATGACTTGGGCATATGTCATTGGCGTGTTGGCTGTTGCATTCGTAGCCAAGTTCTCTGGTGCCTCGCTCGCTGCCCGTGCTAACGGACTTGTGTGGCGAGAGAGCTTCACCATCGGAGCGTTGATGAGTTGCAAAGGTCTTGTCGAGCTCATTGTCCTGAACATTGGACTTCAGGCCAAGATTTTGTCCCAAAGAACTTTCACCATCTTCGTCGTCATGGCGCTTGTCACTACATTCGCAACAACCCCACTGACTGTTGCTCTATATCCTCCTTGGTACCAGAAGAAGCTTGAGGCTTGGAAGAAGGGGCTTATCGACTGGGATACTGGAGCTCCAACTGATGCTGGCGATGACACCTCATCGGTAGTGGTAGCCAAGCTGGAGAGCACTAAAGTACGGAATCTTCTAGTATACTTGAGGCTCGACAACATGCCACCTCTGATGACGTTCTTGTCACTTCTTGGAGGCAAATCAGGCGATGTCTCTGAGAAGACACACCCTTCGCTTGCTGGTAAGAGCAACAGCACCATCGACACGACAACGAAAAGGCGACCTGTGGAAGTACATGGAGTGAGGATGGTCGAACTGACAGACAGAGATTCCTCGGTCATGCAAGTCTCCGACATGGAAGAGTTTGCCTGGAGAGATCCAATCATCAACACATTCCGCAACTTCGGTCGTCTTTACAATCTCGCTGTTTCAGGCGAAGTTGCTGTCGCATCCGAATCTTCCTTCGCCGAGACGTTGACGAACAAGGTACTAAGAGAAAGCTCCGACTTACTTGTCCTGCCTTGGAGCGAAAGCGGCAGTATGAGTGAACAGCAAAATACCTATTCTGAAAGTACACCGACGAGCCCAAGACGTACTGAGCACACAAGCTATGTCACCTTTATCGCTGACGCACTCAAATCAGCAACTTGCAACACGGCTGTATTCGTAAATCGTGGCTTTGGTGGGAGTGCGACACCGAAGCAACGGGCTTTATCTCGTCAAGCTAGCAAGATGAGCCTGTCAAGTCATCGTGAACCTGCATCGACACCAATCTTGGACAAGTCACATCACATTTTCATGCCCTATTTCGGTGGCGCTGATGGACGTGTGGCTTTGCGCCTGGTGCTACAGTTAGCTGAAAATCCTGAGGTCACTGCTACTGTTGTACATTTCGACACTCTTGGTGGCAGCAACGAAGTGGAGAAAGAAGACCCGGACTCGTCTCCACATGGTGTTGCAAGAGAGATTGCACAAGCATCCTCTGCGATTTCTAACGATGGCAAGGGGCCAGCCATTACACAAATCGAAGGCAACGATGAAATGTTCTTCGCCACGATACAGAAATCTTTGCCTGGTGATTTGTCCTCAAGAGTGGTATTGGAGTCCGTGTCTTGCAAGTCTCCCTTGGAAGAAGCAATTTCACGGGCGCAGAATGAAGTCGCACAGAATCCGAAGAATGCAGGAGACTTGATTGTTGTTGGTCGCAGTGGGTTGGTCAAAGAGGTGAATGGAGGTCCTTGTTTGGGGACCGTGGCTCAGCGATTCGTTGACAGCGGCATGAGAGCCAGTGTGCTTGTTATGCAGGCACGTTCATCGAGTGCCGAGTAAAAGGTACGGATGTCTTGTTTTGACATGTTTTACAGTATGAATCATGACTATACGTTTGGTTAGTATGGATGGATTTTGGTAGCATATGATTGTCATGCTATAGGCTTACTATTAATCTTTTTTATCTTGCTCAATACTAAACATCGATCTATACCACAATATCATTCGAGGACAAGGATCCATCAACGTGTCATAAATCAAATGTATCACATGCAGGACTGAATCGATACCGATAGCCGACATCACAGTACACGTATACACTTCCGATTCGAAGACGCAGGAACGGATCGTGTTGATTCGTCAGAGTGTGAAGAAGTACAAGGGTACAAGCTGCAACAAGAATAACCAGCTGACCGGCAAAGATGCACGCGAAAAGACTTGAGGGCGTAGCTGAGGGGGGTCATGAGTGCTACACCGCATGTACGACTCCCTTCTTGACTATTTACCTGTTCGAGGCAGTAAAAAGTGTGGATAGGAGAAGAAACATGTGAAAGGAGGTAGTTTTTGTCAGGCCCGAAACAAGAAATGTAAGGCCAAGGGATCGACGGAACATGCAATGTGCATACATATTGATTGCATGCATACCTTGGATAATGTGTGGTATGCAAGCAACCATCATGGTGCCTTACGGAAAAGAAATGTGAAATACATCATGTGGATAGAGCAGAAGGCCAGTTGCAATAAGGATGGTGGTTCCTTATCTCGTCTGTCGTATCTTGATCGAGAGATGCAGATAGCAAGAAAGCAATGTCTTCTTCTGTCAGATGTTCCCTTGCTTACAAGCAAGTACCATGGCAAGAAGTCAGGGTCATCTTGTGACGAACGAAACATCTTTTCTTTCTTGCTCGTGATGGAACAAGCTTAAGATAAGATCGAAGCCCCTCGTATAATTATAACCGTCACATGGCCGCCGGAAGCTTAAATTTCCACGCGTTAAAGCAAATTATAAAGGACAATAACATCATTCTTGCCTAACTTGCCGGCCGCGTCAAAAGCAACGTTCGCTTTCTGTTCACCGACTGCCACCTATAACACGCTTGACCTCTTTCTCTCTCTTCCTACTTCTTCGATGATATCCTAGATCTGTCTCGCGCTCATAGTAGCCACAAAGGAGCGTGTCAACTCGTTCCATGGATCCCCGCCTGTTCACATGGACTTTTTCCATGACTCGGTAGTCTTACCTGGCTCGTCGGTAGCAGCCCACGCCACGACGACTACAACAACAACAACAACAACAAACAAACAAAATCACAGCAGTACACGATTGACACCAAGTCTGATACGGGCACTGCGCGATCCATACCATCTGATAGGAGCGAAACCCGTTGACATAACAAACACAACGACGTCACAGAAGCCAAAGTCCGGAGATGGACCTGCCTTGCAGGACAGTGAATGGAGGAAGCAGGTCTTGAACCTGAAGATATCACAGGCGACATGCTATACAGACTGGCTGTCGGCTGCCTCGGAACTCGACCAACTCGAGGGCAATGATGCTTGGAAAAAGGAGGAGGAAAGTGCAGAATACGATGTCACCTTGGTCAAACATCGCTTACAAGAGTTGGAAGAAGCGCGCATCAGTTGCGATGCAAAGCGCATGTTGTTCCTTGCCCGCACATCCCTGACTAGGGATCTGGGCGGTATGGGACACTTGCGACTATACAAGCACTCCAAGGTCGGCACGAAAGCGCTGATTGAGAGATACAATCAGGCAGCACTGGACCTCCTTGATAACATGGTGGGCCTGTGTGATCCTAAGAAGAGGCGGCAAGAGGACGGGTTGGACGTGAGGGAAGTCTACGACCAGTTACTCCGAGCTAGGCAGGCGTTTGGCAGAAGCGCCTTGCTGCTGTCAGGAGGAGGCACGTTGGGCATGACCCACATAGGAGTGGTCAAGACTCTGTTTGAGGCGCAACTGCTGCCTCGTATCATTTCCGGTGCCTCGGCGGGCAGTATTGTAGCTTCTGTCCTCTGCACAAAGGTCGACGATGAAATTCCTCGAGTCTTGCAGGAATTTTGCTTCAACGACCTGGACGTCTTTGAGAGAGAAGGCGCCGAAGAAAGTGTCCTGAAGAAAGTCTTTCGTTTCTGCACAAAGGGAGCCTTGTTCGACATTTCCAATCTCATCAGGGTCATGAGGGATCTACTCGGCGACATGACCTTTCAAGAGGCCTACAACAGGACACGGCGTATTCTCAACATCGGTGTATCGACTGCGAGTCTGTACGAACTTCCCAGACTGCTCAACTATGTGACTGCGCCCAATGTCATGATCTGGTCTGCAGTTGCAACATCCTGCTCTGTCCCCTTTGTCTTTTCTCCAGCTCAACTCCTCGCGAAAGATCCCCGCACGGGTCTAGAGGTACCTTGGGATCAATCTCCTCAACGATGGATTGACGGCTCCGTCGACAACGACCTTCCCATGACCCGTCTTGCCGAAATGTTCAATGTGAATCATTTCATCGTCTCACAAGTAAATCCTCACGTCGTGCCCTTCCTGGAGCGAGAGGAAGAGGTCACTGAGACTCCACAGCAAAGTGCCAATGCCAGCTGGTTCCGTACAGTCGCAAACTTGGCAAAAGGTGAAGCATTACACCGGCTGCATGTCCTCGCCGAATTGAATATCTTGCCCACCACTGTGAGCAAAATACGCAGTGTGCTATCTCAAAGATACTCCGGCGATATTACCATCCTTCCGGAAGTCAGCTACGCTCAATTCCCACGCGTGCTCATGAACCCCACCACCAAGTTCATGTCTGATGCCATGTTATGCGGTGAAAGAGCCACATGGCCAAAACTATCACAAGTCAGAAACCATTGCGCTATTGAATTGGCATTAGATGTCGCCGTCCAAAGGTGCAGGTATGGCTTGGTGTTCAGCAAGAGCCAGATTGATCTACGTCTCAACACTTTTGCTGTGACTGCCGCTTCCAAGGTTGCTGGAACTGGCAAACGAAGACAAAGGAGACGTGCAAGCCATGGAAGCCCGCCTGATCCTGAAAGATCTCGGTTGCTAGCTGTGCCAAAATCTACGTCCACACCCAAGCGCAGCTTCACAACTAACGATTCAAGTGCAGCGTCAGCTCACTCGCCCGCCCGTCTCGGAATCCAACCCCAACAAGAGCAACTGTCACAAGACTCAGGTCAAGATACAGCGATCTCTTCCCACCCAGAAGAGTCTTCGCCTTGGGAAGAAGAAGATACATCCTCCGACGACTCTCAGACATCCTCCTCACCGCCCAATCATCCCGCCCTATGGCCCTCTACCCGTCCCCTCTTTCCCTCAAACTCGTCACCCACAACGCCCAACATTGCTTCGTCCAAACTGCACATGTCTTCCCCATCCCTCACCTTGACGAAAATGGATTCAAAGTCAATTCTAGGACTGGCAACAGCGCCTGTTAGTCCTATCGAAGACAGAAAATTCAGTGCCGCGAACGCGTATGGCGACAGCAGAAGAGAGATTTTTCAGAACGCTAGGGTGGGACTAGGGAACGGACAGGAGCTGGATGTTGATGAGGTGGATATGAGTGGGACCAGAGGCATGGTTAGGAGGAAGAGAAGTTTGACGACTGGATTCAGAGGGTTATGGCCACCTAGGTAGAAATTGGGTTGGCCATGATTGTTCCTCTCGACAGTTCTTCCTTTCTTTTACCTGTCTTTGCCTTTTTCATTTGTTCTCTTATTTTCTTTTTCTTGCTTGCTTCCTGAATTGGTGGTTGGGTTATAGCGTTACGGTGCAAATGGCGCAAGGGGGATCTGTTCTTGGTTCCGAAATACCCCTAGGTCTGGTCATGCGGTCTTGTCTTCTAGTTCTTATCCTGAGTTTCCAAATCAAAAGAATCAATTCTATCGTCTTTCTCCTTCCAGATAACGTGATGACTTTTATGCTAGAATGAGTAGGTAGTACGGATAAAGAGAGGTGGAGAGGGCTACGAATGATTACGTCAAGATCAACCGAATACTACCATCTTCTGACGACGCTATATCAATGATTAACAAGTCTTCTTTCTCAATCTTCTCTGTTCTTCTTGAACATACATCCACTTCGAGCGCTATCATCTATAAACACTTTATCAAGAAATTCATGTTTCATACAACCAAGTTGCATATCGAAGACGATACTGGGATCTGAATATCAGCCACGACCACCAAGACATCCTCGTACCCAGTAGACAGCAAACATCCACTTCCAGATTCCCTGAGAATCATCACTCTACTCCCAACCCATTTGAAAGTCAAAGGGCCTCAAGCAAATTACTTGATCTACAGAAACTCTCCATCCAGAAACCTCAAACCACAAATGCCCTCCTCAAATCCAACCCACGTAGTCCCCCGCAGCTCTCTCAAACAATCCGGCGGCCAAACAGACGGCATGACACGCCTCGCCGCCATAACCTCCCTCGCCTCAATAAACAGCAGTATAATGCTAGCAGCGCCCCACTCCTCGTCGGCCATCCACCACCACGGCTCCCAAGACACGATCATCTATGCAGTAAGGGGTCACGGCACTATCGTTAGTGAAGGTGGGAAGAAGAAGGAGAAGTTGGCACCGGGGGATTTTGCGCTGATACCGAAGGGAAGGGAACATCAGGAGGTTAATGAGGGGGATGAAGAGGTTGAGTGGGTTATTGTGAGGAGTGGAGAGGAGGCTGAGGTTGTGAATTTGGAGGGGTGGGGGACTAGTTGAGGGTGGGATTGTTCATGAAGTGTGTGGTGTGTATGAGATTGTGCTGGTAAGTCGGAAGAGGGAGGAAATGGGTGTCTCCACGATCGAGGACCTATGAAGCTGTTCCTCGGGTTCCGATGCTGAACTTCGTGAATGCAGTCCCGAGAATTGCTATGAACAGGAGATATTCAAGTTTGAGATTTATATATTGGTAGAAAGCGTGTTTGTTATATGAAATCAGAGCGATCCGTCAATTGTCAAGACTTGATGTATAATTTTGCCCTTCGTGGCCTTTGCCTACCATGAATTCGAGACATTCATAAATCAGCGTCGAGACTCCGGAACGAAGACGTGCTTGTCCCGTTCGGTCTTCATGTGTCTGTGTCTTAGAAGAGTACCTCTTTCACATGTTAAAGACGGATATGCTGACCATCGAAGGGTCTTGTGATTCGGCCGGACAAATGCGGGGATATTCTGGGGTTTCGTGATGACCGAGAAGATCATGTGAAGAGGCTAGCGGCAGAAGATTACAAAGCTTTATCGATTCCGTTAGAGAACATTACCCGCGCAAGGCAACTGTCGCACTGTTCTTTATGAAAGCGGCTGCTGTTCTAGGACGAAAAGTAGCGTATCGCCGAGGTGCCGAGGTCAATAATGCGTACCTTTACTAATTGGTTATTGCACTCTTCGATTTTCTCCTGGGACCGCCTCGTGATCTGCTCTATTACACTATTGCCAGGTGTGTTCGACACGTGAAAGAGCAACGGATATTCATCTCGCACTCTGTCCTGCGTCGCTTGCTTTCGCCTTCTCCTGCATACATACATATCCACTTGCACGCACTTGCATAGCATCACATCGGCCGCAAACATGTCAGGCACATACTCCAAGGACGATGTTGCGTCCCACAACAAGACCGACAACCTTTGGATTGTCGTCGACGACGACGTCTACGACTTGACCAAGTTCCAGGTACTTTCCCATCCTTGCACAGGTCAGCTTTACATGTGAGACAGAACGAACTGACGAGGACTTTCCAAGGATGAGCACCCAGGCGGCAAGAAGATCTTGCAACGCGTGGCAGGAAAAGATGCCAGCAAGCAGTTCTGGAAATACCACAACGAGGGCATTCTGAAGAAGTACCAGAAGCAGCTACAGGTCGGCTCTCTCGACTCAAAGCCCAAGGCCGCTGCAGCTCCCACTCCTCCGGCCACTCCTCCGCCAGCACAGAAGAAAGAGGCAGTTCAGCCTTCCGCCGAATCTGGCACCGTCGCTCCTCAACCTGGCCCTGCTGCTCAAGAAGCCTTGGAACCTCTTGACCAGTTTGGTGACATGATTCCTGGTGGCGATCCTTCTTGGTACCAATCCGTGAGTTCTGCCTTTGCTGAATGAACAGACTAAGACAGTCTGGCTAACGCGATGACCAGTACCACTCCCCATACTTCAACCAATCACACGCCGACCTCCGCGCCGAAGTTCGCCAATGGATGGAAGACGAAATCATGCCCAACATCACCGAATGGGACGAGGCCAGAAAGGTCCCAGACTCCGTATACAAAGCCATGGGAGAGCGCGGTTACCTCGCTGGTCTCTTGGGCGTCCACTTCCCCGCCAAGCTCACACAAAATCGCGTCAAGTCCGTCGCTCCCGAACAATGGGATCTCTTCCACGAGATGCTTTTGACCGACGAGCTGTCGAGATCTGGCAGTGGCGGCTTCGTCTGGAACTTGATTGGTGGTTACGGTATTGGTGCTCCTCCAGTCATCAAGCACGGCAAGAAGGAGCTTGTCAACAGAATCATGCCTGGCATTCTCAACGGTGATAAGAGAATCTGTCTCGCCATCACTGAACCTGATGCTGGTTCGGACGTTGCCAATCTCACTTGCGAGGCCAAGTTGAGTGAGGACGGCAAACATTACATTGTCAATGGTGAGAAGAAGTGGATCACCAACGGTATCTGGTCCGACTACTTTACCACTGCCGTCCGCACCGGTGGCGAGGGCATGAACGGTGTTAGTGTCCTCCTCATCGAACGTAGCTTTGGCGGTGTCTCGACAAGAAAGATGGACTGTCAAGGTGTCTGGTCGAGCGGTACAACCTACGTTACCTTTGAAGACGTCAAAGTACCCGTCGAGAACTTGATCGGCAAGGAGAACCAAGGTTTCAAGGTCATCATGACAAACTTCAAGTAAGTTGCCTCCTCAGAAAATATCCACAAAAAGAGCAACATCTGACAGAACATGATTTCTAGCCACGAACGTATCGGCATCATCATCCAATGCCTCCGCTTCTCCCGCGTCTGCTACGAAGAATCCATGAAATACGCCCACAAACGCCGCACCTTCGGCAAAAAACTCATCGACCACCCGGTAATCCGTCTCAAACTCGCACACATGTATCGCCAAATCGAGGCATCCTACTCGTGGCTCGAAAACCTGATCTACCAATGCAAATCCATGGGCGAAGTCGAAGCCATGCTGAAACTCGGCGGTGCCGTCGCCGGCCTGAAAGCCCAAGCCACCGTGACTTTTGAATTCTGCGCTCGCGAGGCCAGTCAGATTTTCGGTGGATTGAGTTATTCGAGGGGTGGACAGGGCGCCAAGGTTGAGAGGTTGTATAGAGATGTCAGGGCTTATGCTATCCCCGGTGGTTCCGAGGAGATCATGTTGGATTTGAGTATTAGGCAGAGTTTGAGGGTGAACAAGGCTTTGGGCATGAAGTTGTGAGTTCTTTGAGAGGATTTGGGGGTAACTTTGGTAGCATGGGTCAAGCTTGGATATATCCTTTTACCCAGCATCAGCTTTCTTAAGACCTTGGAACGATTGCAATGTTATTCTTTTACTCGACCATCTCTTTCTCTTGTTTATTCGCATGGGACCGGAAAAGGAATGGGAATACTATGCTATTAAAACAGAGATTCCTCGTCTCATGCTCTTTATGCAATCTTTCATATACTAAACAATCCAAGAATAAAGGAAATCATGATATTCATGTTTTTCGTTCTTTTTTTTCTACCTTTGTTCGATATCAAGATAATAACATTAGTCATGCTTCTTTCCCATTGACCACACCCTGGTTCCACAACTAACGGCAATGTATTCTAGGTCAATGATTTGTACAAGTAGTGTGACAATGACATTTTTTACAGAGGAGGATAGGCAAGGGAGAAATTGCAAGCTCTTGACAAAGAAAGACATGGGATAGAAAAAAGAAGAAGAAAAAAGAGTGCTATAATGCTCATATAAAGACATGGATGCTATCAAAAAAACCCAAATGCCTCGTTATCCCAACCCGTTACTCCATGGGAGAGAAAGAAAAGAGAAAGAAGTCTACTTGAGAAGAAAGAGAAAGAGAAAGAGAAAGAGAAAGAGAAAAAGAAAAAGAAAACGCCGTGGGTATGCAATACTAGTGATTCTTTCTTTCGCTTTTCTTCTCCATCTTTCATTCTCGATCTTTCATCCTCGATTCGTTGGTTCTCGAATGCCCGATATGTTCCTCTATTGAATCGTCGTGTTTGACGTTTATCCCTCTCTTCCAGAAAGAAAGAAAGAGAGGAAAGAAAAAATATACAGAAAGAAAGAGAAGAGAAAATAATGCCATCCTCCACAACCAGACAATTCATCCGAAAAGAGAAGAACGTACTGAAAAAGGATATAGAGACGAGGAAAAGTGAAAGGCAAGGGAAAGAGAAACGAGATAGAAGGAAAAGACGGAAGAAGCAAGAACGTCGAAGGGAGAAAGGAAAACAAAGTAATTTCACCCCACGATATTATCAACCATCCAACACAGCAACAGCGATGCTCTCATCTCCATTCCCCTCTCCCTCAGAACTTTCATCAAAAGTCCCCCTCCCGACAACACAATTACTCCCCGGCCTTTGAACACCGACATCATAAACAACAACATTACAACCCCCTGCTTCCCCAGAATTGGTGTTCAGACCCGAGCATAGTTGTATACAATCTTGGAATGTATAAACAAATGTCGACGCCAGTGTTTGTGCTGAAGAAGACAGTAACGGGGATGTGGATGTGCAGTGAAGGTTGAAAGTCTGGTTTTGGCTTTGGGATTGGGTTGAGGAGGTGTTATTGAGAATTATTGTGGTGGTGGGAGGAGTGTAAGTTGTGTTATTCACATCCGGGCACGCTGATATAGGCGTTATCATCGGTGTAAGGAAATTTGTTGCCGTTGATGATGATGATGATGCTGAAGATTGTGTTGGAGAGATGGTGGTTCCGCTTTTCGTTGACGATGATGATGATGGCGTTTGCTGTGAACTATTCGACCTTCTCTGTTAGCAAAAAGGAAAGTCCTTCGATGCGAAGAGAACAGGAAAGGCATCAGAAATCATCAGACGATGGAAGATGCTTTGTGAAAAACAAGAAAGAAAGAAACTCACCCATTCTTCCCACCACCAACCTCACTCTCACCCATGTGATTCCTACCCACCGTTCCACCCACGACCGCGCCCACCAAAATCAAAACAAATAATACAAAAACCAAAACAAAACTCCTGATCTTCATGCCGAAGATGATTCTCGGTGGATTACTGACGATCTGACTGGTGCTGTGGTGGCTTCGGTAGTTCGTGTTGTGCGAGGAAGGATAGTCTTCCATGTCTGTCACGGGGTATTTGTCCGAGACTGGGTAGACTGTGTCATCGTATTCCAGGCCATGTTCCGGGAGGACTTCGGGGGCGGAGTGGTATTGGTATGATGGGTGATGTTGCTGGAGGGAGATTGGTGGTAATTGTTGGTGGTGATGTTCTTCTTGTATCGGAGATGGATTATATGTTGAGGGATTGTAGAGTGATGGGTCGCGGGTTGATGTTGTGTAGATTGGTGAGGGTTGTTGAATGTGGTGATGCTTAGATTGTCAGTCTTTTAGTTGTTTCTCTCATGTCGTGTTGTTCCGAGGTGATGTCGAGGAGACTTATGAAAGAGATGATTGTCCAAAAATCTTATGTATGACGAAAGGTACGAACGGTGTAAGTGAATGAACATAAATCTTGAACTTACTTGGTTGAAATCCATGATGTTGCGCTTTGTTATTTCGCGAGATTCACAGTCTCGAAATTAGAACTGGTCTTGTCTTGGAAAAGGTCCGGAATGCTGCACGATACTATTTGCAAGCAATAGTGTATCACTTCTGACTGAGTTGCAGAGGAAAGGAACGGCGTGGACACAATGAAGACAGCAAACCTTGGCGATAAAAGGACCAGAAGGGAAGTGTGGAAAAAAGGGATGTGACAGTAACGAATAAGAACCCCGATGATATGTAATATGTAGCAGTATCAGAAGAGGAGGAAGACGAAACACTCCAAGAAACAAGAACCGTCCGTAAACAGATATTCATCAAAGACAAGAAAAGCACATAGGCTTCCCGATAAATGGAGTCAAGAGCGAAACGCAGAAACCGAGGCAAAGCATGCAGGGTCAATTGATTGATGATCACTCAAGAGAAAAAAAACCAGATCCTGTACCTTGGAGTTCGGGTGCATGCCTTGTTGGCTAGCAAAGCAAGCCCTACTCCAATAACGGCGAGCAGCATCATGTACGGACGAACGAACGAACGAACGAGACAAGGAGGACGAATAGTACACTTACCAAAACCAAGAAACGGAGGCATACCTACATATTGCTTGCAGTTTCTCCTTAGCCGCCCGGACCCAAAAAGAAAAACAACAGACCTTGCTATGAATCTCGCTTGCCTTGTTTCTTTTCTCGAACCTCGAAATCGCGATATTGAAGTCTCTCAAAGGTGGCTCCATTCTCAAGCATGTTTTGCGTATACTCCTGCCTTTGATTCGAAACAGCAGGTCCGGTAACTGTATCAGAAGTAATGTAGAAGAGAGAATCCGAAAGAGGTCTGAGAGAAAGGAGAGGCTGCAGTATGCAGACAGTAAAAGTGGAGTGGTTTCCTGTTGGGGAAAAGCTTGGGTTACACCTGGAATTTGCTGCACGTCGCTGTTTTCAGTCACACCACAAGTTGCCTCCCAAGTTACTCGGAGGTTCTCAAGACAATGTAACCCGGGCGGTTGGATCTGGATTTCGAAAGAACAAGATCTACTGATACTGAGTGACATGTAAGAATTGTTCGTTTGTGTCGTGGCTGATCTTCTTCTCGGTTGGATGCAAGATGGGAGGTTCGACAGCAAACGGCGAATTCCCTTGTTTCTTCCTTTCCCGAAGTGCAATTGAGGCACCTTTCCTTCCACACTTCATCTCACACAAAAACAAAACAGCCATGTCCATCATCTTACCCTTGACAATTTACTCACATGGTTCTCATACCGAATGTCTCATATGATTCCCTGTGCCTTGCATCCATACGTATTGGATTAATTACACAAATCTTCTAGAGCCAAAATCTTATAAAGCAAATCTCATGCAAGTCACCACCTGAGATCCATGACGAAACAAGGTCAAAAAGGAAGATGCCGAAACTATCATTCTTATTCCAAATTAAATGTCTGCAGGTACTCAAAGCGATAATATGATACCTATCTTATCGTCACATGGTTCCCTCTGTCTTTGCCGTGATATGGGATGAAAGGGGAAGACGCACGGGAGACCATGCAGCAGGTTGATATGGTCAAACGATATACGGCCCCGAACGTCTCTCGATGGCGACAAAACTTCGAGGGTCTCACTGCTGGGCGGTTGTGTTTAATTGTTAAGCAGATGCATGTGGCCGCAAAGAAGGACTCGATAGAAGGGCATGATATATGTTTCTTATTCTGTGCATATGAGAGATCTACGGACGTAAAAGTGCATTGAGATCGAGTGTTGTCTGAAGCTCGCTCATGCTGGTATCATGCGCCCGCTCCATACTCAAGACTTTGAGATGAGTGCGTGGATAGCTCAGATGACAGTGCTCACACTTTCCAAGTGAGGAGGCAGTGCGGGTGGTCGCGCAATCTTCAGTTTCGGTATTCTTTCGTGGTTGGTTTGAGGAGAAGGGATCATATCTGAAGATATGAGAGTGTACACAGCTTGCTCTTCTGTTGTGAAGTGATGAGAGGTTGATATGAAAGGATCTCATGGTACAGAGATTTCTTAGAGTACATACAAATACAGCTTTGGAATAGTTGAGCCGCCAGAAACAACACCATCGTCCCGATTCCTACTTCTCTCTCAATGCAAGATGATACGTCTCCAATTGACCCTCAGTCATCCTAGTCGGACTTTTCACAAGCAAATCCTCGCCCCTTCCGCTCTTCGGGAACGCGATGACATCTCTAACAGATTCCCTCCCAAGCATAACAGCAACCAGCCTATCAAATCCAAGCGCCATACCGGCATGAGGAGGACACCCTGCCCTCAATACCTCGATCAAGTGCTCAAAATCTTTCAAGCGTGTAGGAGTCATTTTCAGAATGTCGGAGAGGATGAATTCTTGCATTGCAGCGTTGTGAATACGGCGGCTGCCGCCACCGAGTTCGACGCCGTTGACCACTAGGTCGTAGTGTTCGGCCTTGACAGATAAAGGATCTATGAGGAGGAGATCGACGTCGGCTGAAGTTTTAGGAGCGGTGAAAGGGTGGTGGGTTGATGAAAGACCTGCTGAGCCTTCTTGACCTGGTTCGCTGTCGGAGCTTGGACTGAAGAGAGGAAAATCTGTTATCCAGAGGAATTCAAATCCGGTGGGGGGTTCAAGAAGATTTTGTGCGATTGCGGCTTTATGAAGAGCAAGACGGAGATTTCCTAATGGTGTAGAACCGCCTGAATGGGGAGCTTTTGCGCGGGCTTGCAGGACGACTAGATCGCCTTCTTCGAGATCCAGAGTTTCTTCAAGAGATTCTGCTGCTTCGAAACCAAAGACTTGAAGGCCTGAGAGAGGTTTACGAGGATCGAAGATGAAGATTCCAGGTTGGCCCTCTGGATTTTCGTTGAAGGGTTTGGAATCTGGAGAGTCCATAAAGCGGGACACAAAGTCACGGGTCTCCTTTGCGTCAGCAGAGATGGGAATCTTGAGCACTTCGACGATAGGGTCGTTGAGAGGACCAATTTTGTGGACGAGGTCGACAGGAAGCATGTAATCAACACGCTGGATCTTGGAGCCGTAGCGTATGTCTGGCTTGTCTGAACCGTATGTTGACATTGCTTCTTCGTATGTCATTCTTGTGAAATGTTCAGTGTGTTCGATGTTCAAGAGTTGCTGCCAGAGCTTCTTGACCACATCTTCAACTGTATTCATGACGTCCTTTCCTGTCGCAAAAGACATTTCCAGATCGACTTGAGTGAATTCTGGTTGTCTATCCGCACGCAAATCCTCATCACGGAAACATTTGGCAAATTGCACGTATCGAGGGATCCCACTTGCCATGAGGATCTGCTTATACTGCTGAGGGCTTTGTGGCAAAGCATATGCTAAACCTTTTGTCCTTGTCGGCACCAAAAATTCACGAGCACCTTCGGGAGTAGATTTGAAGAGCAGTGGTGTTTCAATCTCGACAAACTCCTTGCTCTCGAACTCTTTACGAAGTATACTCGCAGCTTTACTTCGAAAAGCCAGAGCATTACGAAGTGGATTTTCCATGCGAAGTTGAAGATGTCTTTGCTCGGCAGAGAATACAGAATCCGGTGTCACCATGATATCCTTGGGGAAATGGTTCAATGGAGAGATGCTCGATAGATCGATCTCGACGTCCGTGACTTGCTGGATGGCGCCGACGTCTTGATTTGTCTTAGGCAAAGACTTCCTCGTTTTGACATTGCCTTGAATTGCTACCGGTGTCTCCATGCTTAGAGCTTTCAATTTCTCAAAGTCATCCGAGCTGATTGTTTTACTCGAAGCGACAAGCTGGATGGAGTGTGATAGACTTGTATTACGAAGTTCCAGAAATTGGAGGTTCTTGCCGGCTTGTCTTTGTGTCCCTAGGTAGCCATGTAATGTGATACGCTGATCCAGAAATTGGGCCGCATCTTTAACATCGCAGTCTGCTGACTCAAAATGGACTGATGCAAGTCAGTGGGAGTTTGATATAGAAGATTTTAATGAGCGATCGAACAATTCTCTTTGAAGTCTGCAAGAACACGATCACTCTCCTCGGAGCGATACGAACGAGTATTCGAGAGACATCTTGCTTGCTGTAATGATGGCACTAGACATCGTCCAGGGTTCGATACTAGCGAAGTTGGTCGGGAACACCTTGACAACACATTCTGCGATACTCGCGAACGAGATGCGGCGATTAGGATCTTTCTGTTGAGCATCAATGCTTCCAGCAAGAAATTATAAATTACTAGAATAAAAAGTGTGTAGAGTGATTGATGGAGAGATTCACTGGTCTCGCGGCAGCACGAGGTTGACCCAAACGCCGAGATTTAGCCGCAAAGTCGAGCCTTTTCTTCATTGTGAACCCTTCTGGGATTTGAACTTTTTCATGACCTTCCAAGTTCAAAAAAAGTAGGTCACGCTCTTAATATCATGCGCTATCGTGTTCAAGTAACTAACAAAACTCTCTGCAGATGATGAAAGCCTAGTGTGTATCAGTCGAGTCGTCCGCAGCTCTTGCTGTAGAACTCTCCTCTTCGGAGGCTCAAGTGGTTCTATGGCAGGGTTGCGGCGGCATGAGATCTGCGTTCGGCACACCCCCTTGTTACTCAACGGACGCGAAGATGGCATCTCTGATTCTTCACTTGGAAGGAATGCTTTTTCTTGCTTCTGACAGTATCTGTTGTCAGGCTGGCTTGAAGGACTATCCTCGTATATAAGATTGTAATAATTTTTGTTTTCCCTTCCACTTTTTTCACATTCCCATCTCTCACATTCTGATCGTGAAAACTGCTGCGGTCAAATTCATAGAGATGTTGGTGCATATTCATCAATAGCAACATCTTTAACGACCAGGCAAAGAAGAAGCAAATGGGCCAGCAACAGGTCTTGCAGCCTTTTTATCGTGGCAGCCGGACCGTAACACTGGTGCAACATGATGTTTTATGTAGGAGTTGTACAAATGTTCAAGTTCATTCTGCTAGCTACGCGCTACAGAAAGTAGTACTAATTTGAGACGAATGATGTCGATCTAGAGGTCGTTGTATGGGTGATAGATGATGGTGTAGTGCCCCAAGCGTGTCGTCGTCCAGACAAAACTTCAGAAGAGTCCGAAGAACGGATCTGGGACGTTCATGCCGCCAAAACAGCCGGTTTGACTACGAGCATCTTCTAGATTCATTCCATCCCATCCTGGGTACATGGAATAGTAGTGTTTGCATGTGAACTGCTTTGCTACACCTCGCCACTCTTTATGGTAGACCGGAAACCACAGAATTGAGGCACATGTTATGTTCATGAGCGACGAGACACCATGGGAAGGTAAGAGCAACGAGACTGCTAGGGTCAACGTATTGAGATGCTGCCACTGTTCCAGAACCGTGCTCAATGTAATTATATCACAGGGAGGGCTATGTTCAATGAAGCAGTTCAATATTCCTGTGACGCTGGCCAAGGCTCGTCGCCTGGGTGTCTGGCTGTGCGGTTGCCGTGTCAACGTGTTTGCAAGTGCAAACAGAAGTCCATAAAGAGCAGCGACTGCTCGCACACCTCTCTGGTATTCTGCACCTCACATTACAAACTCTACTCTCAATTCGCCTCCCATTTCCAAAATCACACATCTTCACCTCAATACCTCTTTACTACGGAACATACTCTTCACCACACAATTACAAAAAAAGCATACAATTAACATGGCATCTCCTTCGGTGATGACGCCTATCAAGCGTCGGGACGGTGTCTTCTCGACCCGTCTGGCCGGTGGTCGTGCTCCTCTCACACCTTCACCACAAACTCCTAGACAGCACAACGTCGTCGTCGACGAATCCATCCACCGTGGCAACCTCTTCCCTCGATTCTCGCGCTCGCAGGCAAAGACCAATGTCCGCGACTCACCCAAGTCCAACATTGCCAAGCACAACTCGGCCAACTCTCCTCGTCGTCTTGAATTGGGAGTCAGCGACTGGAACCTGACCGGCACCGGTGCCACTACCTCCAACAAGGCTACTCCTTCGAGAGCTCGCTCAATCAAGAATGTCAAGACCGGCAAGACCAAGATCAACTACAACACAGCCGACCGCTTCATCCCCAGCCGCACAAACTCAGACGCCATCACCAAGTCTGGTGTCAGCAAGCTAGACAAGGAGTCGCGTCCCAAGTCTTCCAACATGGAGTCTGTCCTTGCCGGTGCTGCTTCGGCATCTTCTGCTTTCGACCTTGGCAGACGCAGCTCTCACGACGACGACGTTGCTCTTGACCTCGAGGGCCTCAACCTCGATGATGATGAGGATAACAAGTCTTACACCAAGCCTTCCCCCAAGACTGCCGCTTTCCAGTCTGAGATTGCCAAGGCATGCGACATTTCACTTGGTCAGAGAATCTTGGCCTTCAAGCCTGCCGCACCTGAGTCGTCAAGACCCATCGACCTCCGCTCGCAGTACAATCGTCCTCTCAAGCCCACTGCTGCTGCCAGCACTCAGTCCCGCCGCCGTGTTGCAACTGCTCCCGAGCGTGTCCTTGACGCTCCCGGTCTTGTCGATGACTACTACCTCAACCTCCTTGACTGGTCTTCTGGCAACCAAGTCGCCATCGGCCTTGAGCGTTCCGTCTACGTCTGGTCTGCCGAGTCCGGCTCGGTCAACTCCCTTCTCGAGTGTCCCGAAGACACTTACATTTCATCCGTCAAGTGGAGCCAGGATGGTGCTTACGTAGCTGCTGGTCTCGGTACGGGTGAGGTTCAGATCTGGGACGTTGAGGAGGGCACCAAGCTTCGCAGCATGTTCGGTCATGACACCCGTGTCGGTGTCATGGGCTGGAACAAGCACCTTCTGTCTACCGGCTCCCGCTCCGGTCTTGTCTTCAACCACGACGTCCGCATCGCTCAGCACAAGGTTGCCGAGCTTGTCTCGCACACTGGTGAGGTTTGTGGTCTTGAGTGGCGCCCTGACGGTGCTCAGCTCGCTACCGGCGGCAACGACAACCTCGTCAGCATCTGGGACGCTCGCTCCCTCAACGCCCCCAAGTTTCAGAAGACCAACCACAAGGCCGCCGTCAAGGCCCTCTCCTGGTGCCCTTGGCAAAGCAACCTCCTCGCCACTGGTGGTGGTTCCAACGACCGCATGATCCACTTCTGGAACACCACTTCCGGCGCCCGCACCAACAGCATCGACACCGGCAGCCAAGTCACTTCCCTCAAGTGGAGCATTTCCTACAAGGAGTTGGTCTCTTCATCCGGTTTCCCCGACAACTCTCTCAGCATCTGGTCCTACCCTACCCTCGTCAAGAACGTCGAGATCCCTGCTCACGAGTCTCGTGTCCTGCATTCTTGCCTCTCTCCCGATGGTCAGATGTTGGCTACCGCTGCCGCCGACGAGTCTCTGAAGTTCTGGAAGGTCTTTGAGAAGAAGGCCGGCGCTTCATCTGCCGGTGCCGCTGGTGTTTCTTCGGCCAAGGCTTCTCTTACCAAGACCACTACCATCAGGTAAATCATGGTCTTGCTTGATGACCTGTTTGCCAGTACCGTCCATGAGATGTATGGCTGTCGTTTTCCATGACGACAAAAACCACTTTTCGTATCCAAGGGTCTTTTCTATAGGTGTTGGTGTTGGGGGTTTCTGTTCTTATTCAACGCTTCTTGGTAATCATTCGATTACCTCCTAATGAAATTGGAAAGAGATTTCTTTATTCTTCAAAACATGAGTGTCCTCTATTTCTTGTGCAATGGTGATTTTCCAATCTTGAATTCCTCTTTCGGATGCTTATTCCTCGATGTTTTTGCTCAATGATGTATATGCGTTGGTGACATATGGGCCTTCTTAATCGAGATCTTTGATCTGGAGGAACAGAAGAGCAAGCAAGACTAGACGCCAAAGAGATGGGAGCGCGAAGAGCCAATCGTAGTAGTTATACACAACCTGTACATCAGCCTCTGTCACGATATTCAGGATCAGCGATGTTTTTTCATCTTGTAAGACTTGGACTTTACTTCTATGTTGATTGACTAATGGGTGGTGGTGCATCGCATCCTATATCACCCGCACAGCAGGCAACTCTTCGATCCATTTTCCTTTTTCCTCGTTCCCCAACAGACGACCCACCCATTCCTGCTTCCTAGTCCATACTTTCTTGCAGACCTTTTTTTTTTCTTCATCGCCTACTCTTGACGAAACCGACCAAATTCTCAATGACCCCTTCAAAGGCCTCTTTATCGCCCACGGCGCTCTCCTTCCTCTTGACCCAATATTCAAGCGTCTCACTGGCCTGTCCGATCAATTCTTCCAATCTCCTGACATGTTCCTTCAATTCCTCATCCTCGAATGTCTCCGTCGCTTCGGTCGTAGTCTTTGCCAGTAAAACAGCTTCGTTGCTGTTGAATTCAGGAGGGGGTTGAGGTCCTTTTCTCGCCGTGGAAGGTTTGGATTTGTCTGATGTTGATGCTGTGGGGGAGGAAGAGGGTTGAGAAGAGGGTAAATGGATGTTTGGAAGGATTAGTTTCTTTTGTTTCGAGGCCGGGAGAATTTCGTCGAGGTCGACGGGGACGCCGAGGGAGACTAGGAAGAGTCGGCGTATGCGGCTGCGGATCCAGTTGGGTGGTTGCAAGGGTGGTGGGGCGACGAGCTGGGACCAGAGGGATGCGGAGCGGTCGGTCAAGATTGGTTCGTTTGGGATTGTTGGTTTGGTTGTTGTTGTGTCTGAGGGAGTTTTGGAGGAAGAGGTGAGTTCGGGAAAGAGTTCGGACATGTAGGGAGACATGGCTAAGAGTATGTCGTCCGAGGTTTTCAGATCGGAGAAGTTTAAGTTGGGCTGGAAAAAGGGGGTCATGAAAATGAGTTTTCTGTGTACACGGATTGTATATTTGTGGAGCTTCACTACTTACAAGATGTGCTAGAGGTTGGGGAACTGGTTGGACTGGTGCAGGAGATGCTGCGACGGGAGTTGGCTCGGCCTCTTGAAAGCCGTCGTCAAAATCACCAAAATCATCGTCTTCGCCATTAGTCTGATCGGCATTGCCCTCTTCGAAATCGTCAAAATCATCGCCAAAGCCGTCGTCGTCGTCATCGCCTTGGTCTTGTTCTTGCTCGTTGTCGTCGTTATGTAGGTGTTGTTCTGTATTTTGTTGCTGCTGCTGCTGTTCGTCGCCAAATTCATCGTCATCAAAGTCTTCTGCGCTTGCCTGTACTGTTGGAGCTGCGGTATTGGTGGTCGGACTTTGAATGGATGGGGAGGTAGTTTGTGCTTCTTCCTGTTTGTTTTCGGTCACAGATTGCGCTACTAGGACAGATGGTTGCGATTGCTCGGCTGATGGGACGACTGGGCTTGGGGATCGAGATCTGTCATTGGGAGTTGGTGATGCTTTCTTCGTCAAACATGAAGGCTTGGTATTGGTATGGAGGGGGTAGTGGCAGCTTCTTTTTCGAAAGCAGACGCTAGAGATAAAAAGACTTACTTTCTAATGGTTCAACGCTTGATGAGGGTGCCTCGACGACTTCGTCTGGCTGGGCATCTGCAAGACGCATGTCGTGGGCTGGAGTGCCGGGTACATCGCCATAGCTGGGCTGACTGGGATCGACCTTTTCGGCAATGATTTTGGGAATGGGAGTACCGCCGGGAGTCAAGGGTCTGTCGGATTCGCTGACACGCGAGGCACTGCGGCTGCGAGTGCCATCTGGGACGATTTCAATCTCGTCTGGGACGGCGTCTTGAGATCTGATCTTGTAGGCGTCTGTGCCGGGGACCTCGCCGTGTCTGGGCTCGTCATCGACCTTCTCGACACGCGTGACAGGGATGGAGAGAGCACGATTGCGGCCTTGAGGTGGAGGTAGGGTTCTGCCCTCCGAGGCATCAGAGAAGTGGTCATCCGACTCTTCGGCGGCGGCCAACTCCTTAGCACCGGGATCCTCGATGGGCTCTGTGGGAGGTGCGAGAGACATGGTTGCGTGATATGTGTATGAGTGACTTGGTGGGATGTGGTTCGAAAAGAAGGAAACGGGGTTGTGAGCGGGGCTTGTACTCCTGCGACAAGAAAAAGAAAGCAGTTTGAGCTGATGATGATGATGATGCTGGAGGTTACAAGCAAGCCATCAGAGGACACAGCCCACTTTGAGTGACGGCGTTGACAGTGGAGCACATGCAGCTGCCAACTAACCCCGACCTGGAGAAGCCGATGTTCTTCCGATAACTGTACGAGAGTCTGACATTGCTGCTATCTGGACAAACTAACTCCTTTGGTCAGAATCCAGTATCACACGGATATGAGCCTAGACATCTGAGGATGGAACCTTGACTGAAACTGCCTGAGTCTCGTTGAGTGTGAGTCTATGCAATGATAGTCATTCTCTTGTTGAGAGCTCAAGAGATATCAAGGTGATGATCCAGTGTCACAAAGAAACATGACCTCAATGTCCGACACAAGAACCATTTTGTTGTTTCTCGAATGATCCTCTGCAGGTATCATGCCCGTGTCCAGGAACGGCTGTCTCACAAGAAGTTCGCATCTTTCTGTTCGTAAATGGAGTTGGCTCAGTCAAGTCATTCTGTGACTGTTTAGGACAATCATGATCTGAAAGCAAAAGAGTGTCCGAGCGTTCTGTTTCTGTGCTGGAAGTTGTTGCTGTCTTTCGAGGTTGCTTGCTTGCTTGTGAGAGCTTCATATTTCGCGCGCGCATTTATAACAATTGCCAATCTCAACCCTTTCCCATCGTGATTAGAACTTTACCTCGCTCGCTCAGAGAACACCTTTGAAGCACCGCCCTATACGCGCCAGGAGTCGCGTCGATTTTTCCCCAGTCCCTTGCTGGACATCTTCGCATTCCTCCCTCTGGTTCTTCCTCACATCAACTCATCATGTCTGAACCGCCCAAATTCTCGTTCGGCACTCCAGGCACTTCTGGAACATCGACTCCATCTCTCTTCGGCGCCGCCGCCAACAAAGACTCCAACTCGACTGCTGGATCGCTGTTCGGAGGCTCAAGCGCAAACAAACCTGCTTCCTCTGGCTTCAGTTTTGGCGGTGCTGCTGCTTCTACAGGCACTTCCCCAGCTGCCACTGGCGGCGGTAGTCTGTTTGGTGCTGCTGCTTCCACCGGCACTCCAACCATGTCTGGTTTCAACTTTGGCGGCAATGCAGGCAGTGGAGGCACTCCCGGCACAAACAATCCTGCCACTCCGGCTGCTACCAACACCGCCAACCCCTTCGGCGGCGCTCAAGGAGGAGGCCTTTTCGGTCAGGGTACCTCTACTCCTGCCAACGACGCAAAGAAGCCCTCACTCTTCTCTACAACTCCTGCTGGTCCCCCTCCCGCATCGACTGGTGGTGGTCTCTTCGGAGGTGCCATTGCAGGTGATGGTGCTGCCAAATCAAATGTCGGTCCCGCTCAAAACTTGTTCGGCGGAGGTCAGGTTCAAGACGACAAGAACAAGCCTGCCTCAAATCCCTTGTTTGGCGGAGCTCTTGGAGGACAAAAGCCCGCTGACACCGCAACATCGAAGCCCATGTTTGGTTTCAACAAGCCTGCAGACAACGCTGGAGCTGCACCTCCTGCCTCTCCATTCAGCAACTTCGCTTCGAAGCCTGCCGACAAGGATGGTGCCGCTGCTCCTCCAACCAAGACTGTCAACTTCCTGAACCCCATCTCAAAATCCGACGACAAGCCTTCATCCACTCCCGCCTCTACTCCCGCGTTTAGTCTAGGTGGTAGCGCAACTACCTCGCAACCCCCCGCAACTTCAACACCCTCATCCGGTCTGTTTGGTAACGCCCCTGCCTCATCATCTTCTGCAACTCCTTCATTGTTTGGTGGTCCAAAGAAGGATGACGGCGCCAACAAGCCCGCAGCCCCTGCTGGTGGTCTATTCGGAAACCTAGGTCAGAAAAAGGACGATGCTGCAGACAAGCCTGCTGCACCTGCTGGTGGTAACTTGTTTGGAAACATGGGTGGTCAGAAAAAGGACGATGCTGCTGCTGACAACAAGCCTGCTGCGCCCGCTGGTGGTTTGTTTGGTGGTCTTGGCCAGAAGAAGGATGAAGCCGCCAAACCCACTGCTCCTAGTGGTGCCGGCATGTTCGGCGGTCTTGGTGGACAAAAGAAGGATGAGCCATCCTCTTTCGCTGCCTCTACGGGTGCTGCTCCTAGCTCTACACCTGCATTCTCGCTAGGTGGAACCAAGGCTGCGGACAGTACTACTCCTGCCTCGACCTCTGCGGCATCTGGCTCGACTCCCGCCTTCACTCTCGGCAAGCCTGCCTCATCCACTCCTGCTGCTACCAGCTCTACCACACCCAACGCCGCTGCAGCCACCACATCCTCTACTCTTGGTTCCTCAACTTCTGGCCCTACACCTCCCACCACATCTCGCCTCAACTCCAAGTCTCTCGACGAGATCATCACATTGTGGACCACATCTTTGTCCTCACATCAAAAGAGCTTTGCAAACTTGGCCACAAAAATTGGTTCATGGGATCGCATGCTGGTCGAGAACAGTGACAAGATCAGCAAACTCTACAGCAAGACCTTCCAGGCCGAGCGCGACACTGCAGAAGTCGAGCGTCAATTGGCTACCGTCGAAGGACAACAGGATGAACTGAGCGGCTGGCTCGATCACTACGAAAAGGTTTTGGATGATATGACGACCAA
This sequence comes from Dothideomycetes sp. NU30, assembly GCA_026013035.2. Lineage (NCBI taxonomy): Eukaryota > Fungi > Ascomycota > Dothideomycetes > Dothideomycetes sp. NU30. The sequence continues at coordinate 86,174 of BSBH01000026.1, forward strand.
GGCTGGTGGCGTAGAGAGCGGTGTCGATGCTGAACGTGAGAGAACGTATGTATACCATGAAACGTCACAACCCTTGAGAGCACGATTACTGACATTAGAACACAGTTACCGCACCGCCGAGCGCTGCTCCACTCGTCTGACAAACATGTCACACGACCTGACATCAATGATTGACGAGATCAACACCGCATCCACCAACCTCTCCAAGACAAGCAAGACGGCTGAGAACGACCCTCTATCCCAGATTGTCCGCGTTTTGAACTCTCATCTCAGTCAATTGCAGCAGATTGATGCTGGTGCCGAGCAACTGAGACAAAAGGTCGAGTCTGCACAAAAGGAGGTCCGTGGTTTCAATGGCAGAGTCGGTGACGAAGGTGGTGTTGAAGGTTTCATGAGAAGTATGAGAAGGTAGACACCTTCGATTACTACGGCATAGGATTGGTTTTTGGTTTAAAAAGGGAACTGGAGTGTGCTATGCATGGCGTTTCGAGGAGACATGCTTACAGAAGAGAACGATATGAACATCTTTCCTCTGTAAGGTTTTTTATTCTGTAGAAATGATACAAGAGCCGGATGAGCTCGATTTGAGACTAATGATGCTTGAACCATATCATTTACTTTGCTTTTTGAATATGGGTGATGGTCTAGTGAAGCAGCTGAAACTGTTCAGACATACGAGTCGGAGTATCACTCAAAGAACTTCACCACTACAACACTTCTACATATATCTTGATCGATTCTCAAGGCGAAGCGAAACAAAAAAGTCTCTCATGCACTCACAAGAGTTTAGGTTGGCAACGCATTCTGGAAAACCAGCATATCAATTCATGACTATGACAAGCAGGGTGTCTTCAACCACCTATCTTCACGCGTTGAGAACGTAGGTATTACAATCCTTATGTAATCATTTAAAAGCATTTCTTTCATCAAGCAAAGCCTTGATAGTATAGCGGTTAGTACGGCGGTCTCATAATATGACCGGGCGTCAAACGCCCTGGGTTATCCGCAGATCTGAGTTCGATTCTCAGTCGAGGCATTTTTTTTAATTTTTTTCGGTGGCAGTATGTTGTTTCTACTATGGTTACTCAAGGACAAGAAGATGCAATTTTTAAGATGATAACTGTAACATTGCTATATATGCCCTCTAACATTCAACTACTAACCATGAGAACATTATCCTTCCAGCGAAGGCAATACGGATATCTCGTCGAATTGATCGTCTCAAAAGGAGGCTGAGTGGAATGCGGGACAATAACGCTCCGGGGACCAACACTGACCTTCTGTTTCGTCACCACTTCATCACTCTCTTCCCCACAAACACGATCTCGTTGCTCCACCAGATGCATCGATGCACAGGTGGTTCGAATGAAAGCGTTCTCCCACTAGTCCCAGAAAGAGCTTCTAGGCATCATCGACTATGCTATCAAAATGAGGAACGAGTCTCGGGTCATGAGCTGCAACGACGATTCGATATGGTAACTCACACGTTTCGATGCTACGTCACGACTTGACGAGTAAATAAAGAGCCTCGTGCAGATGGTCAAAGAAAGGTAAGCTTTTATTGGCAAAGACTCGACTATTATTTGAACGCTTTTCGTATTCATGTTTCTCTCTTCCTTCCAAACACTTCCTCGTCGAACCTCAGCAACACTTCCCAGAACAACTTGTTTCCGTCCTACATCCACAATCTACAGACAAACCGTCAACATGTCCAGCAAGCCAGGAGAGCAATTCGAAGTCCGTCAGACTTCCACATCTGAGGACTACACTCCCGACCCTTCGAAGTCGATCAAGCTCAGCCCAGAGCGCCAGGCTTTGGTTGACGACATCATTGCTCTGTACAGCTGTGAACCTACCATCAGACGTGTAGAGCGCTACACTTCCGACTGTGTTTACGATGACCAGTAAGGCTTGCCTGTGCTTTCAATGCAACAAAACCAGACGCTCACTACTCCACAGGTTTGTGTACGCCAACGACAGATACAAGATGGCCGGACAGTGGTTCGCACTACCTAAGCTGTTCAAGGACAGCAAGAACGAGAGATACGAGATCATCAAGAACGACAGAGATCTGATCCAATTCAAGAACGAGCAGGTTTGTACCATCGACATGCCAGCAACTTGCTTAGATCTTCGACTAATAACGTAACAGTCATGGACATTCAAGATCATCCCAAAGACAGCCACCATCAATGCATTGGTCTCGCTATCTCTGGACCCTGACACTGTCGACTCTGACTTCATTCAAGTCAAGTACCACAAGGATCAGGCAAACGACAAGGACTATTCACACGAGGGCCTCGGCTTCAGCTTCAAGAAGTGGCAGGCAGACAACGTTGTCAAGCACATGAACAGTGACGAAGTCAAGCACTTCGAGAAGGACAAGGGCGCAGCTAAGGAGCCTGTCAAGAAGTATGGTTCCGGAGATGTTGATGGGGACGCGCCCAAAAAATCCTTCTAAGGAATGCTGCATTGCAACTTAGAAGGCCTTTTTAACGACAGTATGATCATAATATAAACGTTTTTGGTACATTCCTTGACATATCGGCTTGGTGTTTGGTGCTGAAAGGACTTCATCAAATTTTGGCTCAGATTATTCGTTCCATAATGCTCTTCTGTACTTGGTCTATGAAGAACGATAGATAGAATACTTGGTATAGATAATATTGTTATACATGTAATAGAACTATTTGTTACCTCCAGTGTACTGTAGCAGAGCTAGAGCTCTCGCGGGCGTGCGTCATCGGTCGCTTACCGAACTCAGAAGGTGGCCAGTGGATCGCTCGCGACTTTCTGACATCACTCGTAGAAAAGTTGCTGGAAACTGTTGGCCGTGTCTTGATTTCACGCGTTTGTCGCATTGCTTTCCTTTGACCAACACACTTGATCCCGTCTTTGCAAAAGTGTCATGCAGTTTGCATAGGTAGCTACTGCTATACTACTCAGTGCTGTTATCTCCTCTTCCTCTCTCAGAGTCTCAGGTCTGAGTCGCGTGGCTTCCTCAACAGACCTCACCATGTCGGGCCCATCGATACACCTGACCTACCCTGAGCCATCTCTATTCAAGTTTCCGCCAGACAACCTCCCACCTTCGCTCCCTCCTCCATCAGACGAACGCACGTGGAAGTCGCCCTTTCCCATCAGCTATGACATCTACAATGGCGCGTTGGACGCAAAGGTACCCATTACCATTGCGACAACCTATGTCATCACTGTTCTGCTGGTAAATGCGTACAACAGAAAGAACGGAAACAAGCCATGGGCCATCAGCCAGACACGCCTCTTCAAGGCTGGCGTCGTCTTCCACAATCTTTTGCTCGCCGTCTACTCGGCTGTCACTTTCTATGCCATGCTACGCGCCATCCGCGCTACTTGGCCAGGATTTGACCAGAGCAATGGGCTTGCTGGTGTAGCCGATTCTCTCTGCAAAGTCCATGGCCCACGTGGCCTTGGAGACGCTGCTTTCTTCAACACGACTTCAAACATCTGGGAAACCAAAAACTCCATGATCAAGTTGCTGCCAGAAGGAACCCCTGATCCTACCGACGTCGGCCGCCTGTGGAACGAAGGTCTTGCTTTCTGGGGATGGTTCTTCTACCTCTCCAAGTTCTACGAAGTCATTGATACCGCTATCATCGTTGCTAAGGGCAAGAGAAGCGCCACTTTGCAGACCTACCACCACGCTGGCGCCATGCTTTGCATGTGGGCTGGCATTCGTTACATGTCCCCTCCCATTTGGATGTTTGTCTTTATCAACTCGTTCATTCATGCGCTGATGGTGAGTCGCTACCAAGATTCTACGCATGACGACAGCTAACCAAGATGCAGTACACTTACTACACTCTGTCCGCCATTGGCGTTCGTGTGCCTGGAGCTCTGAAGCGTACCCTGACAACCATGCAAATCGCCCAATTCCTCTTCGGTGCCAGTTACGCAGCTTCTCACCTCTTCGTCAAGTATGACATTCCCATCTCAACCGCGTACTCTATCTTCCACCCCATTTCTTCTGCCGTTGCGCATGCTACATCTACTGCATCAAGCGTCGTCTCTATTGCCTCGCCTACTGAATCCTACGGCGCAATCCTTCGTCGCATTCTTCTTCGCGCCGCTGGTGATGAGGGAGTAGCAGAGAATGTTCGTGATGCTGAAGGCAACATCATCATGCCTGAGGCCAGAAAGGCAATCCAGGAGTATCACGAAGAGACACGTTACCGCACCGACTATCACACCATCGACTGCATTGACACTACCGGTGAGAGTTTCGCCATCTGGCTGAACCTCATCTACCTTGCACCATTGACTATTCTCTTCGTCCGCTTCTTCATTCGCGCCTACGTATTTCGCAAGGAGTCGCCCAAGTCACGAACCAAGCGTCACTCCGCTAGCCGCGCATCGATCGAAGCTGCCAAGGGTGTCAACCGTGAAGTCGATGAGGTCGGCAAAGCAGTTGAGAAAAAGATCAACGATGGTGCTGACGCCATTGATGCTGAGATCAAGCGAGACCTGGAGGCAATGAAACAGGGCAAGCTTGCTCCTCGCAACAACCGTCCCGTCAGTGATCGTGTTCAGAGCTTCGAGCGCAAACACACTCCAACCAAGAAGGAGGCGCAAAAGATGAAGCAGGATCTTGCAGACAAAGTCGATAAATTCAAGGAAAATGTCAATGGAAAAAAGCCCAGCAATGATGAGGCCGCGGACAGTATCGACGATCTGAAAGAACGCATCAACAAACCAGAGCACGGCGGCAACAACGACAAGGCTGCTGACAGCATTGATGACCTTAAGGAGCGCGTGAAGAAGGAAAACGACGAGTCTCAAGAGCTTGCCAAGAGCAGCTCAGCCGATGCTCCTCCTGAGACACCCAGCAAGAAGAAGAAGAGAAAGAACAAGAACAAGAAGAAGCAACAGAACAAGGCCGGCGACGAGCATTCGGACGGCGATTCTGGTTCTGATGTGGAGCCGGAGAGCGCCCCTGCTGCATTGAGAGAAGAGCTGGAGCACCAAGGCGATGGCGAAGCTGTCAAGGAGGAGAACGCCGAAGCAGGTATTGTTTGAAGAGCAACAAATTTGGAGGATGAACAACATCACCACGCCACCACGCCGTTCAGATGCCACTTCTTCGATTGAGGGTGTACCAACCCACCTTGCTAGTGTTTAACGAGTTACTTCGGCTTGACGATCTACGGCCTTTCGCAAAAAAACCTTCAATGCTATACTGGAAGTGGATGCTTGTAATTATGCATAAATAGGAATGAAAGATCAGCACAACGATTTCCACCTCTACCAAGACTGTATAGAGAGTTTGCTTCTATGTGATATGAGCAGATTTTCGGTGCTTCACTTACGAGTAGAAACAGACCCCGCAATCGAGTTTACTCATTCTCATCAATCCCAGGTACCTTTTTTTTGCCCTCAAACCTTCTAGAGATTTTCGACGGAAAAGACACCTAACGATATTGCCATCTTCCAAGCCCATGCAAAAAGAAGATTATGGCCAATATAGCTGTAGGTCCGAGTGCGAATAACCAGAAAATGGAGATGGGTGGAGCAGCTCGAGTTTTTGTTTAGTCCGTGCATTGTTTACTTTTTTGGATCATGGAGGGGTCAAAATGGTTGCAACTGTTGAGCAGCAGTATAATATCAAAGTTATTGTTTAAGAGGCGGTCAGGATTAAGAAGAAAACATTTGTTATACATGGGCAAGTAGAGGATTTAAAACCCTCACTTACATGTAGATATGCAACAATCGGTTTCAAAGGACGATCAATTCGTAGGCAATTCTGAAGTTGCTTTATTTTTCTCTCACGTCTACGGGCTTGGCTGGCACAGTGACGACAGCATACGTTCCTTCGACTTCCACGAACGAGCTGAAGGGGATGATGGTGTGCAGAAACGGGCAGCACAATAATTACGTGATGTGTGGATAGAAAAAAACGTCGCATATTTTCGTAACTATCATTTTATATAGAAGACTCTATTACAGAAAAAACCAGTCGTAATCTGCTCGTAAAGGCATCAAGAGTGTTAGTAGGTACCTGAGTTAAGGCGGATTTAAAGTAAAGCAAAAACGTCCCAGCACCAGGTCCCAAGGGTCCCACTTGCACCTGCCGGCGGTTCGCTTGTCTCCATTCCGACGACAACCAGAAAATCAACCTGGTCCTTTCTCCCCTTAAACATCACTTGGTCCGCCACGACTTAGCAACCTGCACACACTCCTTCCCTTTCTATTGGACACTTTCTTAGCCGGGCCAGGCTTGCCTGTTTAATTGTTCACCTTCCTGTTTCCTCCCACCTCTTCACAGCACACTCTCTCACACACATCATGGATGCCTCAGCGCTGCTTTCAGCGACCTTGTCGCCCGGTATGTTAATTCTGCTACTCGTCTCGATGGTCTTGAGTGCACCTTACTGATGCATTCATCACAGATGCTAGCGTCAGAACATCTGCTGAAGAGCAGTTGAATGCCGCTGCAGAGGCCAACTTTGTATGTGACTGACAGTGTTTTTCACAGCCTTCGGGCACGTGCTGACGTATGTTTGACCAGTCCGGATACCTCACCCACCTTTCACAAGAACTCGCCAACGAGCAAGCGCAACCCCAAGTGCGTATTGCCGCCGGTCTCGCCTTGAAAAACTCCTTTTCCGCACGTGAATACACCCGTCTTCGCCAAGTGCAGGAACGATGGCTCAACCAGGTTGAGGTCGACAACAAGCAATCCATCAAGGCTCTTGCTCTTCAAACACTCAAGTCCAACGACACCAGAGCAGGTCAATCAGCTGCTCAGTTCATCGCTTCAATTGCCGCAATCGAGCTTCCTCGCGAACAATGGCCCGAGCTCATGCGCACACTGGTGCAAAACGTTGGAGAGGGTGCCGACCACCAAAAGCAGGCATCGCTGACTGCCATCGGTTTCATCTGCGAAGCCGAAGACCAAGACCTCAGAGACAGTCTTTCACAACATTCCAACGCCATTCTCACTGCTGTTGTTCAGGGCGCCAGAAAGGAAGAGACCAACCCCGACGTCAGAAATGCCGCCATCACTGCTTTGGGTGATTCGCTCGAATTCGTCCGCACAAACTTTGAGAATGAGGGCGAGCGCAACTACATCATGCAGGTCATCTGCGAGGCTACTCAGGCCGAAGACAACCGCATCCAGCAAGGTGCATATGGCTGCTTGAACAGAATCATGAGTCTTTACTACGACAAGATGAGATTCTACATGGAGAAGGCTTTGTTCGGTCTGACCATTCAAGGCATGAAGAACGACGAGGAGGATGTTGCCAAGCTTGCTGTCGAGTTCTGGTGCACCGTCTGCGAGGAGGAAATTTCCATTGAAGACGACAACACCCAGGTATGATAACCATGCTGAATAAAGGAAAGATGGAACAAAGAGGGCTGACAACACAATAGGCACAAGCTGAAGGTACAACTGAGATGCGCGAGTACTTCAACTTTGCTCGCATCGCTACTCCTGAGGTCGTTCCCGTACTTCTTGAGCTTCTGGCCAAGCAGGACGAGGATGCCACTGACGACGAGTACAACATTTCTCGTGCCGCCTACCAATGTCTGCAGCTCTGGGCCCAGACTGTCGGTGGTGTCATTGTACCCGCCGTTCTCCAGTTCGTTGAGAAGCACCTCCGCTCCGAGGACTGGCACTACAGAGATGCTGCCGTTTCTGCATTCGGTGCCATCATGGAAGGCCCCGATGAGAAGGTCCTTGACCCTCTGATCAAGCAAGCCCTTCCTGTTATGATTGGCATGATGGAGGACCAGGTCATTCAGGTCAGAGACTCTGTTGCCTACGCGCTTGGTCGTATCTGCGAGACTTGCTCCGACTCGATCGATCCTTCGACCCACCTTCAGCCTCTGATCAGCTCGCTCTTCAACGGCTTGTCCAGCCACCCCAAGATGGCTTCTTCATGCTGCTGGGCTCTGATGAACCTTGCCGACCGATTCGCCGGAGAGCCAGGCTGCCAGGAAAATGCTCTGTCCGCTCACTTCGAGGCTAGTGTTACTCATCTGTTGCAGGTTACTGAGAGGTGAGTGTAGCCCCGTAGGCTCAATGCAGCTATGTATTCCATACTGACTCCTTCCAGACCCGATGCCGACAATCAGCTCCGCACTGCCGCCTACGAGGTGCTCAATGCGTTTGTCACCAACGCCGCCAACGACTCGCTCCCCATTGTCGGCCACTTGTCCACCGTCATCCTCGAGCGTCTTGAGCGCACCGTTCCTATGCAACAGCAGGTTGTCAGCGTTGAGGACAAGTTGACGCTTGAAGAGATGCAAACCAGCTTGACCAGCGTCGTCATTGCCATCATCCAGCGCCTCGAGACTGAGATCAAGCCTCTTGCCGACCGCATCATGCAGATCATGCTCCAGATTCTCAACACCTGTGGACCCAAGTCTTCCGTCCCCGACACCGTTTTCGCTGCCGTCGGAGCCTTGGCTGGTGCCGTTGAGGACGACTTTGCCAAGTACATGGAGGCCTTTGCTCCCTTCCTCTACTCCGCCCTGGCCAATCAGGAGGAGCCTGCCATTTGCTCCATGGCTATCGGTCTTGTCAGCGACATTTCTCGTGCTCTGAACGAGAAGATCACACCATACTGCGATGCCCTGATGAACAACCTCCTCAACGACCTTCGCGTAAGTCTACGGAATCTACCTGGTATGGAACATCTTTCTGACGAGTTTTGACAGAGCTCGACCCTTGGCAATCAGTTCAAGCCCTCGATCCTGCAGTGCTTTGGCGATATCGCACATGCCATTGGCGGCGCTTTTGAGACATATCTCTCCGTCGTTGCTCAAGTCCTCCAGCAAGCCGCTTCGATTAGTGTGCCCGACAGCTCGTTTGAGATGATCGAATATGTCATCAGCCTCCGCGAGGGTATCATGGATGCCTGGTCAGGTGCCCTGATTGCCATGAAGATGGCTGGAAAGAGTGAGTCAACATGATTGTGGATGTGTATATGATGACTCTCTGAACTGACAATGAACAGGCCAACTCCTGGCTCCTTATGTTGAGTCGATCTTCAGCCTTCTTCAGCAAGTCTACCAGGACCCCTCTCGCCCCGAGCCTTTGCTTCGCACCAGCATGGGTGTCATTGGTGATCTGTCAGACACTTTCCCCAACGGCGAATATGCCCAGTTCTTCAGCCAACAATGGTTGACCGCAATGGCTCGTGATGTCCGCTCAAACAAGGAGTTCTCTCAGCGCACCCAAGACACTGCCCGCTGGGCCCGCGAGCAGATCAAGCGTCAATCCGGTAAGTAACATGTCTTGTAGCGAGACTAGATAAGACTCAGGGCTAACAGTGCAACTTGTAGCCAACGCACCCAACGTGCAAATGTCTTAGGATGACAGCCAGGAGGAGGCATGATATTCACTGTCAAATCCATCCGTCTTACCTCCCCCCATCCCACCCGTCTTACCTCCTTCCATCCCATCCGGCACAAGAGCAACGGCAACATCATCCCATTATGGGTTTTTCGGTGTTCGCACACGCAATGACGACGATAGCTCGAATCAATGGGATGATCAAGGGATTGCAACACCAAGAAGATAATAGGGGCCACGTTACGAAGAACATTGCAGTAAATGGTGTCAAGCAGCAAGGAAGAAGAAGAAGAAGACGAGGCGGAGGTACCATGGAGGGGAGATTGGAAGAGAGACAGAGAGAGGATTTGCTGCCACGAGCGCATGGATTGCCCCACCCCCATCACGAACCCACCCCCTACAACTATACTACACCACACTGCCCCATCACGCCATCACCCACAGCATCACCATCATCATCATCATCACATCAACACTAACATACACCCATCCGACAAGTCATGTATACGCACAATCATGTAAGGGAGGACTAGACAGGCGCCGGGCAGAATCGGATAATGGTTTAAGGAAAGTCCAGAGAAAGCAGAGCCAGAGTAGCGTCTAGACCCAAATAACCCGCAAATTCACGATACCCCTGTTTTTTCTTTGTTAGACATGAGAGGCAGCGATTGAAGTGGAATGATATGTGTACATAGTAGACGAGTCAGAGAAAGTGGGATGATGTACCGTGCATATATGGTGAGGTGATGATCAGTCGCAGGTTTGCACCGAGGGACGGGAAAGTGATTGTGCATCATGGGCAGACATGCTTTCAACATTGTCACGAGCAAGGCTTTGACAGGTTACAGAAAGTCATGGTTGGTAGAATGAAAGGAGCACGGTAGCAAGAGATATATGCTGCTGCAGGGAAATCAGATAGGAATATCTACAAGGACAGAGACAGTAAACGTAGCGAGCGTAAAAGGTCAACCATAGTTCAGGCATAGTTCATAAACAAGACAGACCATCGATACCCGAGAGTATGGAACCTGGTAGCATGGAGTCTGGAGACCTCGGGGGTTGTGGCAGGTGGCAGATGGATGTTTGCTGCTCTCCAAGGCTTGGCATCACCTAATTATCACTGTAGGTAATTAGTAGTTTTCTGTGCGGGGCCGACCAAGCAAAAACTCTCCGCTACTCCGCGTTTTACGGCTGCGGCTTATGCGGCAGGGAAATGGAAATCCAAAAGTTTGGTTGCATCATGGCCGCCGCGGGAATCGCAATTTGAACCGACAACTTCTTTCCTTGACCTTTTGTCATGGATGGGGAGTCATTGTTCTTTTGTTTACGTATAGTATCTTACTGTTGATTGACAAGTGTTTGCAGGCTGTGTACTGTTTGTTTGACAGACATTCACGAGGGCTAGAAGAGCAGCTCGTTATCGACAAGACAAGACAAGACAAGACTTGGAGTAGCAGCAACACATTATCGACTTCGGCATCCGGATATAGCAGCCAGCGCTCTATTATTTCCTCCGGCCTATAGCAGCAACGTCCTACCAGCATCCCGACAAGACCTTGTGTCCATGCCATGACAGTATGAGACGATGGCTCGCCCCAGCACCATCGGCATGGCGCCGTCGCTGCTTTCACGACTACTTTGTCACCCATCTACCACAATCATCGTTACATCCAGATTCCAACCACAAGCTGCCCAAAGAGGTTGCAGCGCCACAACATGACAAGACGGGGAGACAGCCCACATTGTTGTCTGCCGTCCGTCGGGATACGACAATCGTACGCATACCCTTGAAGTCGGCAAAGCATCACTATGGAGCGACTTGTTCTAGAGGCGGTCGTGTTTCCAACGAAGATACACATCAAGCTGGCACCATTGAGATTCCGGCTTTTGCCAAGAGACAACCCATCAGTCTGAAGCGTACGGACAGGAGTCAGACGCAGGAACAGGAACAGGCCGAGAGTGCCAGTGGTGATCCACAAGTCTTTTATTTTGGTGTCTTTGACGGACATGGTGGAGCTCAGTGTGCAGAATTCTTGCGTGATCGACTGCATACCTACATGGAAGATGCTGCCATCAAGTTTGGTCTACGGAGCAGTCTGAGAGACAGCGAGATTCATGACAAACAGTATTGGGACAAGCAGGTTGTTGGTCTACAAAAGAAACTGATCAATACGTGGAAAGAACTGGTCGGAGGCTATTTTAGAAGATTCAAGCCCGACTACTTCGGCACTTCTTCCCAGGACACTACTAGTACCGATGCAGAGGAAGCACAACCTGCCGTCAACTCGATCGAGGCCACCCTCATGTACTCCTTCCTACACGCCGACCTCGACTTTACAGCCGCTCAAGCCTCGAAACACACACCTTCATCAAAATTAGCGGCATCCAGCGATGACCCAGTCATGTCCGACCGTCCTCTGAATGACAACGACATACTCTCCTCACCCTCCCGCCCAGCATCCCAAAACCTCACAAACATCCTCAACGCCCCAATCGGCGGCCCAACACGCTTCCAAGGCGGCTCCACGGCCTCCATAGCCCTTATATCAACACCAACACCCACACCATTCTGGAACCCAGCATCACCTGCGACCCTCGTAACCGCTCACTGCGGCGACACACGTATCCTCCTCTGCAGAGTGAGCGACGGCAAACCAGTTCCAATGACCACAAACCACCACCCCAGCACACCAGTCGAAGCAACTCGTCTACGTCGCTACGCCGCAAGTTTCGTAACCGATTCCTTTGGCGAAGACCGCATGTTAGGTCTCGCCAACACGCGTTCCTTCGGCGACATTTCCTCCAAACGCATGGGCGTTTCCGCCGAGCCAGAAATCCGCATCACACACATGACCGCCTCGGAATACTCCTTTTTAGTCCTGATATCCGACGGCGTCACAGCTAGCTTGGACGATCAAGAGATTGTGGATATCGTCAAGGAGGCACAGTCTCCGGAGAAGGCGGCGAGGGAGTTGGTGGCGTTTAGCACCGAGATCGCGGGCGCGAGGAGCGACAACGCTACTGCTGTTGTTGTCAGGTTGGGAGGGTGGGAGAGGAGGGGGGAAGGCGGTGTAGGTAGTTTGGGGACCAAAGAGATGAGAGGGTTTAAGAAGATGAGGGCTGAGGATCCTAGGGCTTCTAGGCAGTGAGATCTCTTTTTTCTCCTCCTCCTCCTCCTCCTCCTCCTCCTCCTCCTTCTTCTTCTTCTTCTTTCTCTTTCTCACTTCCATGTAAATCTCTTATTCTTTTCTTTCACGCCGAGGAGTTTTGGGCGTTTTTTTTTTTTTCCCCCAAACCTTCGATATAGGAGGTTTTGCAATATGGCGTCCTGTAGCTTTTGTCGAGATTGGGCGGGATATACATGCTTCTTTCTTTTTTTTTTTCGTTTTCTTCAGTTTCTTCATAGCCGAAAATACTTGTCCTGTTTTTTTTTTTTTTTTTTTCTCTTTTTCTTCTGGCCTGCTTTTTTTTGGCCGTCGTTATCTTGTAACCAAGGCATGAAGGCAAGGAGGGGGTATTGCAGCGTTGTTTCATGTGGCAGATTTCTCTTTTGGAATGTTACAATATATATACATTTTACAGTCAAACCAACCCTTCCTCCCCCCCCTTTCCTTTCTTTTTCTTCCTTTTTTTTTTTTCTTCTTCTTCTTTTCTGTTCAGATGTAGCGCAGTACTTGCATTGAGAAATTTGTCTTGAGAACAAAGATGGAAAAGGGGGGGGGGGGGGGTATCAAATGGTTATGTGTTCTTATCGTCAGAGAAAGAGGAAGAGAGAGTAAGAAAACAAAAAGAAGACGAGAACATGAAGAGTGAAACAAGGTAGGTAAGAGCAGGTAGAAAGAAACATATATATCATGGTCTTCATCGTCAACGTGATCATACGTCTCTTTCGTAAACCTACATATACCGAAAACCCCTTGAAACTGGACTGTCAAGTCTCTTCCTCACACTCGCGCCCAGTGTCTTCGACCAACTAATCCCAAGGATAATCCTCCTCCATGACCCTCGTACAAGTCAAATACCCCAATCCACCACCAGTACCACCAACATCCCTCCCCTCAACACCACCACCAGTACTCCTCCTCTCACCCCTTCCCTCATCCCTACCACCACCACCCCTGCCTTCCCCTCTTCTTCCACCAACACTTCCACCACTTTCACCATGTCTCCTCGAAGAACCCCTTCTTTTCCCCGACACAGCGGTATCCAAATTCCCAACATCCAACTCTAAAAAGTTTCTCGTGAGAGGTCTTACGATATCTCTGGCCAGGTTTTTCAATTCGTCGATGCGACGTTCGAAGCGTTTGAGGTTGTCGCGTGAATACATTTCAGGGGTGAGTTTCAGGAAAGATTTCGTTTGGGAGTGGGGCAGGTATGCTTGGCTGTTGGGGGAGGAGAGGATGTGGTAGATTTGCGTTAGATTGGGTTGAGGGTGAGAGTGGTGGGATGAAGATGGTGGGTTGTTGTTGTTGGGGTTTGTCGGGACAAGGGCTAGAGAAGTGTTGGTGTCGTGTTTGTTGGTTCTTGAGGTGGAGGAAGAAGTCCTTTCAGAAGTCCTCGAAATGGAAGAACGTTGCTGTTGTTGTTGCTGTTGTTGTTGTTGTTGTTGTGGTGGTGGTGGCGGCGGTGCTGTGGTGGCGGAAGCACGACTCTTGAGTATGGAAACGGGAGCAGGGGTAGTCATCTCGGCAACCCACTGCCTGAACAGACTCATGGCCAACCAATCCAAATACTCATTGTGCGGGTTAACTCTTTCTCCTCTACTCGTCGTCAACGTCAACCTGAACAACCTCAACTCCGTTTTACTTTTCAAGTCTTCCAATTCTTCGACTTTGTCTTGAATGATGTCTAGAACAAAAGGATCGATTTGATTGATAAGCTGGGATTGACAAGAGGGCCATGATCCTACGATGTGAATCAAGGCCTCGGAGTAGATTACCCGTGACTTTGCTAGTAGAGAGAGTTTCAGATAAGATGAAGGGTACCGGGAAATTTGGTGGAAGAGACGGGATTGGAAGCGTAGGAGATGGTGGTCTACGCGTGACCCTACCACAGTCAGGGATTGATAGGATTGAGCCAGATGCAGGAGTCCTTTTGATTCTGTGTAGGCGTCTGCGATGTTTGTGGTGCTTAGATTAGGAGCGTAGTTGTAGAATGTTCGAAATAGGTTGTCGTAGTCGCGGAGGATGTCGTCGTCGGGTGTCTGTGGTTGGGAAGGAGATGGGTTCAGGGATAAGGCAGATAGATTTGACATGCTGCGGAAGAAAGCAGAGGACGAGGCTGGAGGCTTGTTGCGTGATATCGGTGGTGGGGAGGAGGTTGACGGTCGTTGTATCAGTCTTGGTACTTGACCTTTTGGTGTGTGTTGCCAGTCCAGAACAAAATTCCACCGTCGGATATGATCGATAGAATCGAGACTACTTCGACTTGAAACTGCTTCACCATTCCGTGCTAGGGATGCCGGACCAGTACCAGGAGGAGGTGGAAGAGCCTGAGGTCGTCTGGTCTCATATTGAAAGAAAGGTGAGTTCTGGCTCAGTATGATGCTGTGTAGAAGATATCGCTGTTCTTTGCGACCATTTGAAGAAGTCAAGCAGATTTCGATATCACCGGTTTGAGTGAAGATGGGGAATTCATTAAGTGGTAGGGAAGGTGGAGAAGAAGCATGACGGGAATGTGAAGTACGATGTCGTCGAGTACTTGACGAGCGCGAAGTCACTGAAGGTGGGCGCCGCGGTATTGTGGTCGCGTTGAAATGATTGAGAGGCTCGATATGCGACACCATGATTGTTTTTCCCAGATTCACGCGAAGGGGCGGATAGATTTTCTCGAGTTGTATACTGAATTCCAACTTACATGTTTTTGTTTACGGTTGATGTCGCTGTCGTCAATAATCCTTGGGCCTCATGACAGCACGGGGGTGTCGGAATTAATGAGGGTCTCTAAGCAATTGCAATGCCATGAAGACTCCTGATCTATACGCACAAAGCCCGAGACCATATGAGTCATGTCCACAAAGAGCTTCGAATGATCAGGCTAAGTGAGGGCTGTTCGATGGACCATGTCCATGTAGTTGCAGTCTTTCTGTATAAAGATGAATCGTCTTGATGGAGTCGTGTTTACGGAGACCCTCATGAATTCTGACACCCCCGTGCAGGCTGAGTTGCGAGTTGCCGAGACACGAACCACCAATGAGCTGGACTTTGAACATGTCGTGCATGTTGAATGTCAGACATTGCCCTGATCATGAACGGACAGTATAGTAAAGTGAGGCAAAGTGGCTGGGTCATATGAGGCTGTTCAATTGATACAATGTAGTTACGAGTTAAACAAAATATGTCGGTGGTGTGATGATTATCACGGCAAGTTTGAATGACATGAAACGGTGGCCGCCGACGTTCGCGAACTTTTGTTAGTCGTATCTGCTCTCGACAATGATTTTGTCACACATTTGTCGATCCTGTCGCTCTCGAGGCGCAACTGCCATCAATCATGTCGCCTCACGTAGCTACACTCGACCATCCATAGCGCCAAAACCGGTGCTGGACATCAGACACATCCGCAATGCTCCAGGCCTGTACGAGCAAAACTGCAACGACCGCAACTACAAGAGCCAGGCCAAACACTCATGGCGCATACTAGATTTGCATGGGAAATTGCAGGAGCAACAGCGTCATGCTCGTCATCTACGAGAGCGCAACAATGTGTTGCGTAAAGACCTGGCCGATGCTGCCAACAGAGACAATGCTTCTCTGGTAGAAGAGGCCCGCCAGCTCAAGTCGCAACTCTCCGAGATCGATGCTCAAGAGAAGCAAATGCAGGATGAGATGGATCAATTGGCCTTGGAACTCCCCAATCTGAGCAGCCTCGACACACCTACTGGCGACAGTCCCCAAGTCATCGAATACATCAACGACCACCCAGAACCCTCACCCTCCACCTCTGATCGTGTATGGCGCTCTCACGTTCACGTCGGTTCCGAACTCGACATGCTGGATTTCTCTGCCTCGGCCACTACATCAGGCTGGGGCTGGTATTTCCTCAAGAACGAAGCCGCATTGCTCGAACATGCCCTGATCCAATACGCCCTCACAGTCGCTATGAGACGAGGCTGGCGGCCAGTTTCTCCTCCCTCAATCGTCTATTCGCACATCGCTCACGCCTGCGGCTTCCAACCCCGCGACCAAAACGACGAACAACAAATCTACACAATCACCCAACCCGAAAAGGACAAAGCAAAACCCGCCCTCTGTCTCGCCGGAACGGCAGAAATCCCCTTCGCAGGCATGAAAGCAAACACCGTCCTTGAAGAATCACAACTTCCCTTGAAAATCATCGGTGCAAGTCGTTGTTACAGAGCCGAAGCCGGTGCCCGTGGTGTAGACACAAAAGGTCTCTATCGCGTCCACGAATTCACAAAAGTCGAAATGTTCGCCTGGACAATGCCAGACGTGACCGGCTCCGATCATTTCATCGAATCCACTCCTTCTCCCTCGCAACTCCTGTTTGAAGAAATGCTCAGCATACAAAAGGAAATCCTTCAATCGCTCGGTCTCCACTGTCGTGTTTTGGAAATGCCGACCACAGAGCTCGGTGCCTCCGCTACCCGCAAAATCGACATTGAAGCTTATTTCCCGAGTCGCAGGGAGAAAGATGAGGGGTGGGGGGAAGTCACCAGCGCTAGTATCTGTACCGATTATCAGACTCGAAGGCTAAATACCAAAGTCAAGATGCAGAGGCAGGGGAGTAAGATGGAGTGGCCGCATACGGTCAACGGTACTGCCCTTGCTGTGCCTAGGGTTTTGGCTGCCATCATGGAGAATGGGTGGGATGAACAGAGTAAGAGTTTGCTTGTTCCCGAGGTGCTGAGACCGTTTTTGGGAGGCATTGAGAGGATTGAGAGAAAGAGTAGGTTGGGGCTTGGATTATCTTGATCTCCCTCTTCTTGAAGTGGTAGATGATCATATCAAATTTAAATCTCCTTCTCCAAGCTTTCCATGAACCGTTGGCTCTTTCTCTACAAGACTCAGAGGCTGTAATATCACGCTTATCAAGGGGGGATTATGTTTGTAACAAACTTGCATGTGATCGTGTATCGAGAACCAATGCCTCCGATCGCCAAACCCATAAAAATGAAAAGGAAGTCCCCCCCCCCCCCCAAGTATACACAAGAAAAAGCTCGAGACATCCTTCACCCTCAGAGGTCTGTATATACAACGAGACACCAGTCTTCTCCAACGACCATCCACCTCAATCCTTCTCGTGCACACTTTCCCTCGCCACTTTGCCATCAAACACCTGTGATCTGTATAAAAGTCAGCAACCCATTGTTCAAAGTAGAAAAAAAAAAAAACCAGATCAGCCTCCCCCATTGCCTTTCAGACAGAAAAGAAAAAGGCAAGAGAGAGAGCTTTGCAAAACAAGAAGAAGAAGAAAAAAAAGATACTCACATGCCCCTCTCCCTACTCCTCCCTCTAACCCCCTCATCCATCTCCACAGCTCCCGGCGTGCCAGGTCCCAACTCCATAATCCGTTCCTGATAGCCACCAGTGCCTCCTTGCGGGCTCCACAACGGCTGTTTCTCCCAAGGTTCAGGAGATCCGGGCATATAACTCGGAGGCCTGACCATAGAATTCGCACCCAGGGAATTGTGATGTTGATGTTGATGATAGGATTGATGACCCACAGACGACGGAGCGTAAGCCGTGGATTGATTGTCCAGCCAGGGCGTCACGGTCGGGTGAGCGCTCCCCGCTTGCGAGAATTGTGTCGAAGAAGCCGCGTAGGTTGAGGATTTCGCGTTGCGGCGACGACGACGGCAGTACCACAGACCGAGGATCAAAGCCAGAATGACGACGGCGCCGCCGATGGCTATGCCGACGATGGCGCCGGTGGAAAGGGAGTGCGATTTTGAGGGAGGGGCGCCGCCTTCTTCGGGGAGGGGTTCGCCCGGTTGCAGCATTATGGTTGTGCCGGGGGTTATCGCTGCTTGTTGTGCTTCAAGTGTGAATGTTGAGTTTGGGTTTATCACACCGATCATTTTGTTGTTTACGCAGGAGCCTGGTTTGCTGCAGTAGTAGAAGACTGGGTCGGTGGAGTTGATGGTTAGGTTCCATGTTGGTGGCTATCGGACAACGAAAATCCTTGGTTAGTAGCTGTATATTCTGGTCTAAGGGGAGTGGATGAAAGAAGGAAGAGATGGGAGGTGAGGACCAAGGGAAGAGGGTCAGGAAACTTACTGTCTGACTATCTGTCCCATCAATCATAATCCCAGAGAAGAAACTAGGTTGTCCTCGATTCAAAGTGTTGTAAGGAATACACGGTTCCCCAAACTCGGCTTTGACGACAGAATGCCCTTTGGATATAAATTGATATACGACCGTGTCGCCGACACTGGCGTTCAGGCTAGTGGGTTCAAAAGCGTGTCCGCCATCCCCCCAACCTACAATAACTGTGTGAATTGCTTTCGAGGATGAAGTGGTTCGTGTTGATTGTGCTTTGGTTGTGGAGAGGAGAGCCGTGAGGCTTGCCAGGAGGGTTGGGTATCGCATTGCTGCAGATGGGAATCCACAGAATGTCGATGTTGTTGTTTTGGTCTGACCTCGACGAGTGGACTCAAGAAGTAAGTCGTGATGCGACGAGAAGAAAGAGAAGAAAAAAGGTAGTGTACTTGAAACAAATAAGAAGACAGAGTCCGGCAACTGAGGAGGAGCAGGATGGAGAGGACCCAAAAGCGACCAACAGCTCCGGTACTTACGGAGCTACCTGAACGGCAAAGGTGGGAAGGTGGTATCAATCAAGGTATAGTAGGTCTCACGCCTTTGTATCCCTACCCAGCTCCTTCCCACACGGCACACGTACGCTCACCTGACGAATCAGAGAATGAACCTTTGATAGGTAGCATAGCCTTACAACACAGCAGAATGAATCTTTCTTCCAACTTGGCAGATATGGAGGCTGACTGTGTTCTCTTTTGCTTGAAAAGAGGTTTCTTTCTTTAGACATTAGATTAGAATTCTGTTGGAAATTCGTATTATACTCATATATCTCCGTATGGCTCTTGCTTGTAACCAAGCTTTCTCGGGAAGGATTATGTCTCGAGGTGAGAGGAATCGTTGTTGAATGCCATCAACGAAAGTACTGTCAATGGACTCGAGGTTGACGCTTCAGGCAATGATGCCGCGGTCGCTGGCTCGCCTCAGCCTCATTGGCCTTATCTCGAATACAAAAGACTTCACCCAAGCCTTAACCTCGCTCAGCCGAGGAGTGTAACCCACCATTGCCATATTGCGACTCGTGAGTTGGAGCGAACTGACAAGCACGGGATCGTCGAAATGCGAGGCTAAGAAAGACCGATGGATGGTCGTAGATTGTGGTTTATTTTCATGCATGTACCCGGTGTAAGATTCGATACACGTGCGTTAGTGCGGATGTCAGCACATGTTGCACCGCCCAAGCTCCAGTGCCGGTTCTTTGTGTTACTTCATGTATATAACATAATGAAGTTGGACTCGTTGTGTGGACTTTCGCAGGAGATTTGGTCATGCGTAGTGCACACTGACTTCAACAGCCGTCATCAAGATTGTGCGACAAATGATGAGACATGTTGGCGACAAATACGTTGTAGAAAGTGATATATTAAAGGAACGACCCCCGCAATCCTCAAGAGCCTCCAAGACTTTTTGGCGAGGCAGTGTACTTGGATTACCTGATAGCAGGACTGATCCTGGCCGATCTTCTTTTGCTCTTGCTTGAGTGATAGATAAGCTAGACAGAGGGAGGTAAGCGAAGTTCTCAAATTGGCAAACACGAATCACACAATATTCGCATATAACGAAAGGTGACATGTGATAGATCCTGCATAAAATCCATATTAGTGCACAAAACAACATGCTTAGCAATATATTCACGGAGTAATCCGTAGACGCGGCATCTACGACCTCTCACAGTGAGCGAACAATCCGCCAGGAGTAATGTTTTTTCATGTTGGACCACGCTATAATGTCTCAATGGTAGTCGCTGAGCAATGTCCTGCCGTGGTATAAACTTGGATCTTTGGCCAAGGAATACGGCATGCTGTAGATGTTGCGCAAGCCACGGGAGATATTTCAGGTCTCAGCTTTGGGAGAGCCAGTGGCTTGGAGCACTGCTTCAAATCCAGCAGTCTACCGGTACACTCGATGTATGTTTGGAATCTTGAACAGTGACGAATCTTGGACTAATTTTGAATGCGTGTTCATTCGTAATACTGTGAAGTCGTTCGCGGTATAGATATTTTCATTAGACTAATCGTTAATGGAGACGGTAATGTAGGCGAGGATGTTCCATAATGGCAAAGAGAGAACAGTAAAATGCCATGAGCCTTGACATCTCGAGCTGTCAATCGTGGGCCTGTCTATGCCTGACCTTCCATCTCTTTTTCAGAGCCCTGATGCTAGTAAGAATATTCTCCGTTTGCTTCGTTCAGATTGCCAGAATCCTTAGCCATACAGTACTTTCTTGCCCTTCCCGTTGACCTGTGAGTTTTGTGAATACTCAATACGGATACCCTGCTCTCGAACCCATTCCGGAACATCAGTGCTGCAGTGCCAGACATTTGTCAATTTCATCTTCTTGAGTGTTGGTTTCAACATATTGACTAGTGCTCGAACGCCAACACCTGTGATCATGGTAGACGACAAGTCAACGTACTCGAGAGATTTCATAGTAGATGCAATGTGTTCAGCTACTTCGTCCTTGACTATGGAGCTGTTCGTGAGTTGGAGAGTGCGAAGTTTTTCGAGACGAGGGGATGCAAGCGTGGAAATGATGGTTTGGTCAACGCCGGTGCATTCAACACGCAACGTGTGGAGCTTTGATGAATTCGGCTGCCGAAGATATCTGTTGATCGTCGGGTCAGGCCATGCATCTTTGATAGCAGGATCCGAGAGAAGGATAGCAGCGATGTCAGCACCACAGCAAACGAGCTCTTCAAGATTTGGCAAGAAATGGTCCTTTGGATTTGGTATCCTCGTGTTGGAAGGACGTGGCTTAACATTGTATCGCAAGATCTTCAAACTTTGCGGCAGGTTAGGACAGACGAAAACTGGTCGGTCTGAGAACAAGCTGGAAGTTAGATCAAGCTCTATTAAGCGCTGCAGCTTGCCAACAAACAGCTGCTCTTGCCAGCCCCAGTCATTGAGAGCCAGTGATCTGAGGTTTGGTGTCCGGTCGAGTAAGGCATTCATCCTGAGAGCCATCTCGCGGTCCCGAATGGGCTGACTACTGACTAGCCTCAGGCGTTTGAGTTTGTGAAACTCTCCTTTCCAAGCCAAATTCAACTGTGATATAATCACGGCACGGACATCGAGCTCCTCCAGACTCTCGCAAGCTAGGAGCAGTTCTGGCAGCAACACGCTGGATATTGGAGCAGACTTTCCCAAGGTAAGCTTGGTCAAATGAGTGGCAGATTTGAGATCATTTGCAAGACTTTCACCTCGCAAGCCACCGTCAACGATAGTCAAAGTTGTGAATTCATGGCAAGTCCTTGAAAGTGCTCGTATAACCTTCTCCATGCTACTTATGCGTTGAAGAGTGGCTGAGATGACTTTATGCCTGGACGTATTGATGCAACGAGTCAGAAAAGATGATTTGACAAGGTTTCTGGCTTCAGAGAAATCGAGATTCATCCACAGTCCAGGTAATGAGTTGATAAAGGTATGCCATTGTTTGGAAACACGGGTACAGTAGACAATTTGACGGAAGTTGAGATAGGAGATGATCATCTCCACAATCTCGATAGGCAGCGTAGCAAAGGGGTCTGAGGCTTTGGCGGGAGCAAGAGACCTGAGTAACTTGTCGTGCATCTTGGTCAACAGTTCAACATTCTTGACCTCCTTGTTCATGCCGTGCTTGTATATGCTCAAGGCGACATCGACCTTGGACATACTTTGGAGCACCTTCCCCGCTCTGAGGTATCCATTGGGTTCCTTCTCAAACATACGGATACATGTTCTAGCATCCTTGAGGGCGGATTGATAATCTTCGAGCTTTTCATGGACAGCAGCACGTGTATCGAGCAGGCTGATTGACGGAGAAGGCTCATGTTTGACAGCGAGATCCAGTAGTTCTAGTGCTTTCGCAAACTCTTTCCGCCGATAGCGTAGCTGGGCATGTTCCAGGAGTTCACTCGTAGGCGGAACGTGGGGCATATTCTTGCTTGGTGATGTCTTGTAAGTCCTTGTCCTTGCAAGAGCACCAGATGTGGCGAAATGTTCCTCTGACCTCTACTATCACCCAAGGATCAATTCAGGATGTAGTTTCAGAGTTCCATTGATAACACACGATGGAATTCTTAGGCGGACAAAATGTGCAATCGATACATGATGACCGTGTGATGGAAGGAGACGCGTAGTGGTCGTGTGTCGTGTGGGGAAAGTCGCGTTGATTGATTGTCCTTGGCGAACATCATTCTACAATATCACACTTTTGAACATTGATTCATCTTGCCATGAGACCAAGGTTTTGCGCTCCAGAACTTGGAGAAATGCTTTGATGGCTTGCGACATGGGTATCATAAATATATATACAGAAAGAACCAGACAAGATTCAAGATTCTTCATCAGTTGATCCTCCTCACACCGACAAATCTGTTCAATCTCGCCTCTACATCTTCTACACCTTCCCTCACATGGTCTATCGTGTCTGCATACTCATGCAAAACGATAGACATCTCGCCAACCTGGCGAGCAATCCTCCTGGTTTGAAGACGACTAACAGCTTCGAGCAACGCCATTGCTTCACCTCTCCTTCGCAACCATAGAATACGTTTTCCCAAGGTGATGTTGCAGTATTCGTCGCCTGAGTTTCTTGGATCATCGTCTTCTTCGACATCTTTGTCCCAATCCCGAACTCGACCTCTTGGACCCTTTTCTGGGTCCCATGCTCGAGGATCAGGGGGCAACAATCTGCGTTTTCGACGGTCGTCGATGACAGTTCTATCCAGAAAAGATCGCTCGAGGGATCGAAATCTCCTGGTGAGATGGCGGATGGTATCTTGCATTGATCTAATGGTTGTTTCGTCAAGACGAGGTCGCAGTGGAGATCTTTGATGTTTGTAGCCCCATTCTTTGTTATGGCGACGGAGGCTTTTCAAGGATTGTCGTTCTTCATATAATTGGACGCGTAGGTTTGATAGATGGTCGTGGATTTCATCGCGAGCGATGAATAGTGTCATGATACTATCCCAGAAGACGCGGAGGAAAGTTGCGATGGTAAAGGAGAAGGAGATGAAGCCTATGATGGTGCTTGCCAGGGAGATGGGTGCCAAAGTTGATTGGGTTGATAGTGTCACTCCCATGGTTGTGGGTGGAAGATGAAAGCGACGAGATCAAGCTGTCGCGTGGGGAAGAGACAACAGTGGTATATGATACTTGTAATGATATGGACAAGGAGTCATATGGGCTCTTGAGAGAGATTACATGGCGTTTCAGGCCTACCTCATCTAGGAGGAGGATTTGAGCACATGGGCTTTTCGGTATGCTAGATACGCACCCAGGTCATGGCGGACATACATGTTGTGTGCGGGAGCGTTTCTTGAGCAACCCGTGGATTTTGTCAAGGCAAGCAGCGGGAAGCTAGCGATCAGCAGGGCTAGACGATGCGCCGCCTAAATCGGAGCTTTTTTTTTTCTTTCGCAAGGCCCGCGAGGACAAAAAGATCACATGGTTGTAAAGGAAAAAAAGGTCACCTGGGAGTGCGGTATGGAAAATTACTCGCAACGAAAAGCAGGAGCAGAAACCAGTCGTGAGATAATATCAATATCCTAACAATGATCATTGAAAAGTCGAGGAAAATCAGGTGGTGTCAGTCGATGAAAGAGCAGAATCAGAGCACTGACTGAACCAATGACGAAGCTATAATTTTTCAATGCAATCCCGCCCCCACCGAGCGTGTAACAGGGTAGACAGGGTAGAGTCATCCTTGACTTGTGCCCCTCTTGGATCACTTGACTTTCTGTTGTACCACACAATCACACACAGCAAACATGGTGCGAATGATGGATGTACCGTTCCTGCCGGCCATTGATCTGGCTGCAGGCGTCAATGCCCACGACTTTAATGCCACCAGCCTCGAGCACGTTGGCGCCGTCTACGCCATCGCAACTCAGCAGAACATCGAAGCCGCCTTTGAGCACTTGCAGAACACGGCCACCAGATTTGGAACCTTCTTCGACTGCACAAAGCTCGAATCGCTCGACGACATTCTTTCCCTGCTGGATGCCGGCGCAGTCAAGGTCTTCCTGACCAGCTCACAGTTGCAGGCTGTGCAGCAGAAGACTGTCGACCCGTCACGCCTGGTCTTGTCGCTAGCTGGTGCTGCCAGTTCTGAGCTCAACGTCTTGGAAGGAAACCCCATCGGCATCTACCTTGCTGCCGTCGTCGACATTGCTCCCGTCGAGCAGCTTCTCTCTGCCTACGGCTCCAACAGACCCCCCGTCTACGCTTCCCTGGCTGAGCCCAGTCTCGAAAAGGCCCTCCAACTCGCCCACATCCACGCTACTCCCGTCATCGCCGCTCAAAACTTGACCGTCGACCCCAAGAACCAGCCCGGCCTCATTCCCGCCGCCCCTCTTCTCCTCGCCAATGCCACCACCGACAGAGCAGACGGTCTTTACACAACCCTCGTCACCGATGAGCGCGGTGTCGCCCTCGGTCTTGTCTACAGCAGTGAAGAGAGTGTCTCGGAGAGTTTGCGCACAGGTCGTGGTGTCTTTATGAGTAGGAAGCGTGGATTGTGGTACAAGGGTGACACTAGCGGTGACATTCAAGAGCTGATCCGCATCGACAAGGACTGCGATGGGGATGCTCTTCGATTCATCGTCCACCAGAAGGGCAGAGGCTTCTGCCACTTGGCCACACCCACCTGCTTTGGAGATTACGCTGGTCTGTCCCGTCTTGAGAAGACTCTGGAGAGCCGCAAGCGTTCCGCTCCCGAAGGCTCATACACTGCTCGTCTCTTCAACGACCAGAAGCTGCTAAAGGCAAAGATTCTCGAGGAGGCCCAAGAACTCTGCGACGCAACTGACAAGGACAACATTGCCGCCGAGGCTGCCGACGTTCTTTACTTTGCCTTGACAAAGTGCATTGCCAACGACGTTACTCTGGAGGACATTGAGCGCAACCTTGACGCAAAGAACCTCAAGGTCAAGAGGAGAAAGGGAGATGCCAAGCCACAATTCGCTGAGAAGGTTGGTCTTCAGACAAATGGAGCTTCGAACGGAGACAAGGAGATGGTCAAGGAGGCTGCCTCAGTACCGAAGGCCAAGGAAGACCCAGCTGGCACCGAGAATGGCAGAATCACCATGCGTCGCTTCTACACAGCCAACGAGGACTCTGAGACAGTACAGCAAGCACTCCAGCGTCCTTCGCAAAAGTCAACCGACCGCATCATGGGCATTGTCAACCCCATCATCGAGGGCGTTCGCAAGGGTGGCGACAAGGCCCTGCTCGAGTACACTCACAAGTTCGAAAAGGCTACATCACTCACCACCCCTGTCCTCAGAGCTCCTTTCCCCCAGGAGTCTATGCAGATCTCCGAAGAGACCAAGCGTGCCATCGATATCTCATATGAGAACATCCGCAAGTTCCACGCCGCACAAGAATCAAACGAGCCTCTCCGCGTCGAGACAATGCCCGGTGTCATTTGCTCACGTTTCGTCCGTCCTATCGAGCGTGTCGGTTTGTACGTTCCCGGTGGAACTGCTGTCCTCCCTTCGACTGCCCTGATGTTGGGTGTACCCGCTATGGTCGCCGGCTGCAAGAAGATCGTCCTTGCCTCTCCCCCTCGCTCCGACGGTTCCATCACCCCTGAGATCGTCTACGTCGCTCACAAGGTCGGTGCCGAAAGCATCGTCCTAGCCGGTGGTGCTCAGGCTGTTGCAGCCATGGCTTACGGTACCGAGTCCGTCACCAAGGTCGACAAGATCCTCGGTCCTGGCAACCAATTCGTTACTGCCGCCAAGATGATCGTTTCCAACGACACTTCAGCAGGCGTCAGCATCGACATGCCCGCCGGCCCCTCCGAAGTCATGGTCATCGCAGACAAGACTTCCAACCCCGCCTTCGTTGCCTCCGATCTCCTCTCCCAGGCCGAGCACGGTGTCGATTCTCAAGTCATCCTCATCGCCATCGATCTCTCCGAGTCCGAACTCAAAGCCATCGAAGACGAACTTCACAACCAAGCCATGGCTCTACCACGTGTTGACATCGTTCGTGGTGCCATTTCTCACAGTGTCACATTAGCCGTCAAGACCCGTGACGAAGCTATGGAGCTGAGCAACTTGTACGCACCCGAGCACTTGATCCTGCAAGTCCAAGACGCCGAAGCCTACACCGAACAAGTCGAAAACGCCGGCTCCGTCTTCATCGGTCACTGGACTCCCGAATCCGTCGGCGATTACTCGGCCGGTGTCAATCACTCTCTGCGTAAGTTTTTTTCTTTTTTTTTTTTCTTTTTTCCCCCCTCTTCCTTTCGTGTCCAAAAAAAAAACCCCCCAACACGAAAGAACAATCTTTGCTAACGAAAGTTCCATAGCGACTTACGGTTACGCCAAACAATACTCTGGCGTCAACTTGGGATCTTACCTCAAGCACATCACCAGTTCGAACTTGACCGCCCAAGGTCTGAAGAACGTTGGCAGTGCCGTCATGCAACTTGCCAAGGTCGAGGCTTTGGAGGCTCACCGTCGTGCCGTCGAGATCCGTCTTCAGCACATGAACAAGCAATAGAACGAACACCATGTGTTTTTGAGACTGTTCGGAAAAAAAGTTGGACTTTTTTGTTTGGTATTGAAGAAGATAGAACGAATTTCATTTCACGTTTATTGGTATTTCGTTGTTCGCTGCTTGTTTGGTGATACTTCTATCCCAAAGGGGATTATCCTCTTGATGCTCATGGATCTTCTGTCTTTGCTACAAAGGCATATGCGACTCTCCATATTGTTCCCGAAGGGCGATTGGTTTTGCCATATTATCCTCGGTGTCGTAACAGGATGTATATCAGCATGGACTACCAAAAAGGGCTCATACCCACCCACTTCAGGGAAAAGAAAAGTAGATAGTAAAGGGAAAAGTGGGATCTAGTGGTTTTGTTGTTCAATACCTACACTTCAACGGCGATACATTTCTTTTTACTTGTTTCTTTTTCTTTCCTTTTTTCTTACTCTTCACAAAGGCACAATATTCGTGTATCGTCAAATAGTCTCATAAGATTATATGATCCCGACACTCCATGTCATCGGCAAGGGAAGACCGGCTCATCTCTGCTACTTCATCAATTCCCCGATCCAAGCAGGTATCCTTGGTTTCTTCTCCCAACTCTTTTTCCATTTATCCTCCCATCCCTCATGAGCAGGTAATGCGAACACTGCTGTGACGAAAAACACGTCCGAGTCCCCTTCAACATCCATGTATAAAGATGGAAGTACGGTGCGGGGCTCGATCAAATTGCTATTAGCATCGACATCCAACACAACACCTGATCTAGGCGTGTGCAAATCAACGATACCCACTGCTCCGGCTGCAGACACGGTCAAAGCAGAGGTAGATGTGACTTCTTTGCCTTCGTTCGGCGAAGAAGAATCGAGTGTGCCCAAAGCCCTTCCGGTAGAGGTAACGGTGCCTTTGATAGCGAAAGCACCTTCATAACTCTGCAACTTTTTCGCACCGGTGTTTTGCACACGATGCACTCTCAGATGCCACTCAGGTGTCTCATCACTCGGAGGCAGCAACCAAGTCGTCACCTTGACATCCCGCCACGGTGACATTTCCGAGTACAAGAATGGAACACCGTTTCCATCTTCGAGTAACTGAGCGTTTTGCACGTCCCTGCGCATTTTCCAAGTCTCGCCGTCGTCATCACTGAATGCGAGAGCGGATTCGGGTACGCACTGTTCGATGGTGTAAGCTCCCGTGGGAACACTGTATCCGAATGAAGCACTATAGGCAAAGTGACCGTATTTTGCCTGAGTGGCTTTGAGTGGGTAGTGGCATTTTTGTCCTGATGAGAGGAGGAAAGTGTGATTTGCTTTGTGCACCATGATGTGCAAAGGATGTTTCAGACCCTTGATCGTTGGCAACGGAGATGGTGAAGAGAGGAAAGGATGGGCTTCCTCTTTCGCCGTCCAGAAAGGATGGTTTGCTGGCAAAGCCAAGGGAGCAAATGCCAACATGCACCAATATGGTGATCCGGGAGAATTGTAATTTTCGGCTAGGTAGTAGTTTGGATACGTGTATCCAATATTCAGCATCCCGTTCGGTTGGAA
Source organism: Dothideomycetes sp. NU30 (assembly GCA_026013035.2). Classification (NCBI taxonomy): domain Eukaryota; kingdom Fungi; phylum Ascomycota; class Dothideomycetes; species Dothideomycetes sp. NU30. Next base: position 114,814 of record BSBH01000026.1, read on the forward strand.
GATATCTGGATACTTGGACCACCAGCGCAAGTTACGGAGAAGAAAGCCTTTAATTATACCCCAGGATAGAGGTGCCGGTGGCTCGACTTCTGCGAATGCGAGAGCGGACCAGAAACCCACTGTGGAGAAACGATAGGTCAGACTTCTGCCAAAGGGAATTAAGTGGCCGTCGGGATCCATGTAGTGTGCGAAATCAAGAGCGTAACTGCGTGCTCGGGAGCGGTATTCTTCTGCTCGGTGAGAGTCGGAGTCGCTTGCTAAGTTGGAGTAGAGAAGTTGGAGGTATTGGATTGCGAAGGATCCTGAGTAGTAATCCATCTGGGTGTAGCCTGCTGGTCCGTCGTTTGACCATCCGTCGCCGCGGTGGAAGGTGTCGAGGTGGTCCATATCCGCTTCTATCTTGTCTTGAGAAAAGGGTGCACCGTTTGCTTTCAAGCCGAGATTGGCGAAGACACGGAACCATAGCCTGAAATAGATCAGTACTTCTACTCGTTCAGCAAATCCCAGATTGAAACTCACCAATTAGTATTCGGCATCTCCTTGTCGTTCATACTGCCCAGCCAAGTCGCGATATTCTCCTTTTGCTTCTCGGTCAAAGGCGCCCAGAATTGTTTGCTAGCAATAGCAAGCGTAAAACCAATTGGACAAGATTCAACCATGCGTTGATCCAGGTCTTCCATGTTTCCCCAGAACTCGGGGCTTTCGGGATCGGTCCCAGCTATCAAGCCTTTGACCCATAGCGAAGACTTCATGTATGGAGTATCTCCTGCGAGGAGTGGTGCAAGACCCCATAAAGGACGGGCAAAGCCCTCAATCTGTGCGGCGGTCTCATCGACTGTAACAAGAATTAGCTAGGCTAATTATGATGTATCCACTGGTGATGCTTGTACTGACATCTTGTGCCTGAACCTCCGACCCTGACAAGTGCAAGTTCAGGACTGAAGCCTGCTTCCAGTGGATCAAGCAAAGAAGCACATGCTTGAGCAAAATCCTCTCTGGTGACTAGAGGATTTCGTGAGATAGGATGGACCGAAGAAGGTCTGTTCAGACCTGCAATCTTTGCTGTAGACATTGCTGACAAGAAGGCAGAAATCCTTCAAGCCTCAAGACTGTATTGCGAGGCTTCTGATCTTTATCAACTGCTCACCCACGAAAGCTCCATAATTTATTGCTCACATGGTTGTTGCAGAAAGTAGTATGCGAGCTTCCTGTCGGCAATCCATCGGTGTTTGAGTGGTCATTAGGCTGAACATGTAGCTCGGCACATCAACCGGTGGACAATCAATAACGAAACTTGGAAGGACGTTGATCTTGGAAAGAAGTCGGGTTATCCCCGCCCGAAATCACACCTTTCCCCATATCCATTCCACATCGAGGCACTAATGCACCCCGGATGCGACTGTTTACCATTCCCCGCCTTCGTTCATGGCCTCGATCATCTTTCAATCCATGCCTTTTGCATCAAAGAACCCAATGACAGGACATCTCTTTGCCCAGACGGGCCAAGCATCCAACTTGAATTATTCCACGAATCAATGACTTTGATTTCTGGATGAACATGTGATGGATGTTCGAACCATTGCAGCAACTCATATAGAAATGTCAGACTCTAGCATTTTATCTGCTGGCTCTTTCAAATACTCGTAGATTGTCTTTGTCTCGTTCTCTTTTGGATCATTTTACCAGAAACCACTGTCGTCGCGATGGGTTTCCTCACACACATCGTCAGGAATGAGGCGATGAAGAATGACCCCCAAGAGATATATGGTTGGAGAGTCTATGCTCTGGCCTGTTCGGTAAGAGGTCAGACTTACAGCATGTCAAGAACCACTTACTGAATTGGCTGCGACAGTCATGCTTCGGCGGAATGCTCTTCGGCATGGATAGTGGTATCATTGGCGGGGTCTTGACTCTGCCTGCTTTCATGGAGTAAGCAATCATCTCAATTCTTCACTCACAGTATGACTAAACATCACCTTCAGAGAATACGGATTGACCAAGCTTGGAAAGGTTGCCAAAGCTGATCTTTCGGCCAACATCGTGTCGACCATGCAATGTGGCTGCTTTGTCGGTGCACTAGGTGCTTCCTGGCTTGCCGACAAGTTGGGTCGGCGTAAGACTCTAATGCTTGCTGGATTTGTTGTCACTATTGGTACTATCATGCAAGCTGCTGCTGCTGGACACCTGCCAGTCATGTACATTGGACGTCTCGTCGGCGGTCTCGGTGTTGGTACGGCATCCATGGTAAGTATTCTCGTTCCGAGAAGACGTCGTTAAGTACTAAGGATGAATTCAGGTCACACCCTTGTACATTAGTGAAAACGCTCCTCGTGCTATCAGAGGAGGATTGACCGGTCTCTACCAACTCTTCATCGCTACAGGAACAATGCTGGCTTTCTGGATCAATTATGGTGCTCTACAACACCTCAAAGGGCATGCAACATATATCATACCATTGACAATGCAAGCACTTCCCGCACTACTGCTTCTCGGATCAATGTTCTACTGCAATGAATCTCCTCGATGGCTCGCTCGTCAAGATCGCTGGGATGAAGCCACCGGAGTTCTGTCTCGCGTTCGACAATTACCTTCCACCCACCCATACGTCCAGACGGAGCTACGAGAGATGAGCGAGCAGCTTGAACACGAACGAATGCTCATCGGTGGCGCTTCTTTCATGGATCTTCAACGAGAGATGTGGAAGATCCCTGGTAACAGAAAAAGAGCTATAATTTCCTTCGTCCTGATGTTGTGTCAACAAATGACAGGAACTGTATGTCACACATCAATCTTCTCACTTCTCTCTAAAGCAAAGCTAACAGCATATCTTCAGAATGCTATAAATTATTACAGTCCCCAGATCTTCCAAAACCTAGGTCTGAACAGCACATCAGCAGGTCTCTTCGCAACAGGCGTCTACGGCATTGTCAAAATGACCATGTGTGCCTGTTTCCTCCTTTTTGCCGCCGACAGTCTCGGTCGCCGCAAGTCGCTTCTCTGGACTTCGATTGCCATGGGTTGTGCCATGATGTACGTTGGTCTCTATGTCCGCATCAAGCCTCCGGTCAAGGGCGCTCCCGTTCCTGGTGCTGGGTACATGGCACTTGTTTGTATCTATCTTTTTGCCGGATTCTTCCAATGGTAAGTGTCAATCACAGCTCTGAAGCCTGAAGCCTGAAGCCTGAAGCCTGAAGCCTGAAGCCTGAAGCCTGATGCCTGAAGCCTGAAGCCTGAAGCCTGAAGCCTATACTGACGTAATCTTCTCCAGGGGTTGGGGACCCGTTCCATGGATATATATCTCAGAGATTCCCACGGCAAGATTGAGAAGTATGAATGTCTCTCTAGGTGCAGCAACACAATGGGTAAGTCTCAAGTATTCACGCACGGAGAAAGTCTGAGCTGACATGAGATTCTGTAGCTTTTCAACCTCGTAGTCGCACGCGCAGTACCAAACATGCTCGCCACAATGGGAAAGGCCGGTTACGGAACCTTCATCTTCTTTTCCGTCGCCTGTTTCACAAGTTTCCTGTTTGCTTGGTGGTTTATTCCTGAGACAAAAGGGTTGTCGCTCGAGCATATGGATGATCTGTTTGGTGTTACTGAGCTTGTCAAGAAAGTCGAGGAGGATAGGGAGATGCATGTTGTTGGTGGCGACATGGATAAGGGTAAAGTGGAGTCTCAGCATGTTGAGATTGCTCATGTCAAGTAGAATTGGATTTTGGATTCGATTGTTGTGGTATGAAGTTTAGTGGAAGACTTGAGTTTGTTGTTGAGATAGTATGAACTCAGCATTTGTTACACCTCCTTAACCGTCATTGTCGGTCAAATTTCCATCTACCCCTCCTGATCTATGTTGCTCGATCAGCGCTTATGAAATCATTAAGTTCAGTGCTCATGTCAATTCTTGCCATGGATATCCTTGGCGACGACATCGTCAGTTTTTGCTGGTTTAGCCACCAAGGTTGTTCAGAGAACTTGAATATCCGTATAAATGTTGCGGTACATTCAAGAATACTCATGGTTGCCCTCATCAACAGAGGGCTTTCGATATCGTCTCATTCATTATCATAACGGAGAGTCCACCCCATCCCGCAGCGGACGAGAATCATGGACCATAGAATTGACCGACACGCCCGTCGTCTTGTCCAGTGTGGTAATGCAACCCTGCGGCAATGGCGAGAAACAATGTGATTTGGCGGCAGCTCTGTCCCAGCTCGACTCCATCCTGTATGAATCCGCCCAATCCATGTGACTGTGTAGGGCCATGCTCACATCCCTAATCCGAGTCTCTGCGACGTCGGCTTGTGTAATGTGATCAAAGGGTGATAACACTAGTTGGTATAGTTCAATCTCAGCTTTTCGAAGTTTCTGCGAAGCGTTTGTGGCTTTGGTCGAGAGGAAAGCTAGGTTGTTATAATGGGTTCTCAGCGATTCCTCAAATTTGCGTGCTATGGGGTCATCCTTGCTACATTTCGATAGCACACGCAAACATGTTTCTGCATGCGCAAGAACCTCTTCAATCCGATTATCAGATGGTTGAGTTCGTTTAAAAGTTTGAGTGACCCTGCGAAGTAAGAGTGTTCCCGCAGAGAATGCCTGGTATCTACAACAAGATACTAGTGTCAGTATTGCATCAAGTCAGATTGTGCAAGTATTACTACTCACACGACTATCCAGCATCGCTCAACTATTGCATTTTCGTCGAGAAGTAAACTCAATATTCGGGCCACTTGCTCCGCTGCAAGTGTCGATTCGCTGTCTAGCTTGTTGAGGCTGGCATGGACAGATTCGTGTATTGAAGCGTCACAGACGCGATCTGCAATTTGCATGGCGACGCGGCGATACAAAAGCATCAGAGCACCAAGATAAAGCAGATGGACGAAATAGACAATTCGTCGAAGCTCTCCTTCCAGATAAGTTGCTCCATCCTCGACAAGCAAGGTGACAAGCTGCATCTGTTTTGGGAGGCTGGCGTACCATTCGCGAAGGTCACGACTGACAGTCTCGACATTGCAGTCGGACTGAGGATCTGCTATGTTGACACGAAGTATGTTGCGTTTCAGCACCGCAATCTTGACCATCTGTATCTGCACCGTGTCCTTCATGTCAGAAGATGGTTCGAAACTTTGTACATCTGTGTCTGGCGGCAGATCCCATTCGTTGCCGGAATGGCGGCCATAAGTAGACGATATCCAAGCACCAAAGAAGACGAGTACTCGCCAAGCTCGTTTGCTTCGAAACCAGTCTTCCTCCGACATGGTGGAAGGACGACCAATCTTGTGTATTTGATGCTGCCGACATAGGGACATGCCTAGTTGTATGTACACCAGCGCAACCGTCGCGCGGCTCAGGACGTTGTACATTGCAATCAGCGCGCAGTACGCCATAGCCTCTAAAGGATCGGACTCGATGCAGGAGTCCAGTAGCAGACGGGCGATAAGATAAAAGGTGTCTCTCAGATCTTCGGCATCTTTGTCGACCATATAGAGACTTCCAACAGCGGCCATGCTGCTAATCCTGCAAAGTGCTGTGGGATTACACGGCTGACCTTGAGACCGGAAAACCGAGTCAAAGGACCATTCGATCCTTTCATGGTCGCAAACATGAAAGAGCATCCCACTACACTCGTGAAAAGCTTGGGTTGCTGCGCGGAAATGCTTTTCGCCAGGAATCCTGATGTGTCCTAGTATATCGGTTTGTAGTCCTAGAGACACCATCGATTTATCATCGGTATATTCTTGATTGTTGTATTCAACCTTGAAGTTGGTGTCCTTGGTCTCCTTGCTTGCTCGGTCATCAGGGACGTCGCTCTGAACCGAGGATGCATTAATAGTGAGATCAGGTAAATCCTTTCTCGCCAACAACTTCTTGGGTTGTGTTGAAGGGCTCGCTAATTGACTAGATACTGTTTGAGCGAATGTGATAGGATCATCACACTTTCGCATATGCTGCAGCATCTGGTCTGCTTCGGTAATAGAACATTTGCGAAGTCGATCAAGGACGTTGCGCATAGAGGTAAAGTCCTCTTCCAACTTTTCGTATCTATGACTTTGTCAATGCCATGGACCATACGGACGCTAAGCACCGAAGTGAAACACCTACCTGGCTTTGGTAGCATCCTGCCTTGTCTGTCCGTCGTGTACTGTATAAACACAATTTGTCTGGGCATTTGTGCATTTGACACATCGAGGTCTCCGGCCATCACACTGCACACATGATGTTAGAAGTCTGTCGAGAGTTTTTGAAAGCTTCTTTCAGGAGGGTTTCTGAGCCATCACCTTTATTTTCCTGAATCGACAGCGCTCGCATGCCGCAGAGACGGTATCGCGTTTTCGTTTGCTTGGAGGCACATCCAGCTGCTGTATATTTGTCGTAGAAACACCGTCACTCTTGTTTGAAATCATCTTCAGATTGACATTATCACATCGAAAAACAACACCGGCACCCAGGAGCCGCAGATGCAGAAACCAAGAGGTAGACCTCGAGTTGCGGATTCGGACTCATCTCCGAGGGCGTACTGTATTATTCTTGTGCTGCTCTATCGTAGTCTACGTCAGAGCTTTCATACATATGCGTAGTGGAGCGAGGTGCCACAGTTGAGAGAGCATCTACGAATATTTCTGAATTTTTACTTGAGTTCGTCTCATGGCAGTTATGGAAGACAAGATATAATAATGTACAACCACTACTAACCAGAAAGCTAAGATTGTCGAGTCACGGTCTTGCTTGAGACAAAGGAGTCCGGTCGAAGAAGAATCTTATCACGTGGTTTCATGACGCAACCCAAGCTCGTCGCTTGGCTTCCAAATATCAGCCACATTTTCGTGTGTTGCAGGCACATATCGCTTCTTCCACACTAACACGGCTAGCCAGTGAATGGGAAGGACAGCGAGCTGGCGAACGCGGAAACCAGATGTCGATTGATGCCAGAGATTAAGATAAACCGTGAGATGAGTTTGATCACATTGTCGAACAAACGTCGAGCGGATCAGATGACAACTGAAGAAAAGAAAGACTCGATATGTACGCGAGCATAGCTATATTCCAGGTTCTCCTCGTGGTTTCGGAATTGGGAATGAAAGAATTTGTGTTACTGTCAATTCCATAGTGAGAGAAGGCTTGTTTCAACCATCGACAGTAGGTGAAATAAGGTTGAATTGGAACATCAACAGATGATGCCGAAAGTACAAAGCAACGTGTTGTTGAATCTACCGCGCGCAGATTGTCAGTGACTACTTACCTTACCACTGAGGATGATTCTCTGACCACACTCGGTATGGTCAACGATGTTGTCAAAATCGCCAAAAGCATGCAAGCGTGCATGAAACCCGCATGTTTTGTTGTATCAATGACGTACAATACAAGCAATAGAGGCGACAAACGGACATCCGCCATTGAAGTCCGTAGCAGCGTAATTGATTCGATATGTAGGTAATAAGTAGTCAAGACGCATGTCATGTAACAAGCCACATCTTCAAGTGGTGTGATACAAACATTCCGCAATAATCTGTTGATGACTTTACCTTGAAATCCTCCTTCCACCATACTTCACTCTCATGATGGCGACTCCGGACGGACAGCCAACGCCGCATGTTGAGGACCTTCCAGGTGCCTGGCCCAAGACACCAGCCGAATCAGCGAGACAGCGACAGGAGTCGAGACAAGAATCATATACAAACCATGTGCCTTCAAGTGGACCTATTAATGAGTATCCAGATACATCATATTCTCAGGCAAGGACGCTTCTTGCCTATAGACCTAATGAAACAGGCGAGATGAACATTCCGTTGCACGAGAATGTGTCGCCGAAAAGTGGATCATCTGAAAAGACATCCAAGTCGTCCGACCTAGAAACTCCCCCGAATAATATCACCATGCTAGAGCATCCTACCGAGGAAGTTGAAACTCCAGGACAAAGGCAATCCTTGGAGACCGAGGCACGCGATAATTTCGCTCCCATCACGTCCACAACACAGGCGAGACCAAAACTACGTGGACAGATGACCGAAGATGATCTGTTCAAGTCGTTGTCTAGAAGACGTACTAGCCAGTCTGGCGGGCTCAGTAGAGCACCTACCGAAGAAGACCACGAAGAGAAGGAAGAGATAGATCGACTTGTCTCACGTATGTTTGGCAAAGATAGGCAAGAACATTCAGAAGAGGAGCAGACAAGACACGTTGGAGTCATCTTCAAGAACCTTACCGTTAGAGGTGTCGGTCTTGGCGCTGCTTTACAGCCTAGTGTCGGGGACATCTTCTTGGGTCTTCCTCGAAAGATCAAGAACCTAGTCACAAGAGGTCCAAAGAAGGCATCTGGCAAATCCCCGGAAAGAGACATCTTGACGAACTTTAGTGGATGTATCAAGCGAGGTTTGTCAAGGCCGTAATTTCAAGCAGGTACATGCTGACTGAATATAGGTGAGATGCTCCTTGTTCTTGGTCGTCCTGGTTCTGGGTGCACGACACTACTCAAAACACTTGCAAACCAAAGATCTGGCTACACTTCTATCGATGGCGATGTCACATATGGTGGCGCGTCCGCCGAGAAGATGGACAAGAAGTATCGAGGTGAGATTCTCTTCATACCCGATGTCGATTATCACTATGCGACAATCACCGTCAAGAACACGCTATCATTTGCCGTAAAGACGAAGACTCCAGGGAAGGACTCTCGTATGGAGGGCGAGTCTCGCAAAGCATATGTCAAAGAGTTTCTACGTATTGTCACGAAGCTCTTTTGGATTGAGCACACACTGGGAACAAAGGTGGGTAATGAATATTTTCGCGGTGTTTCTGGTGGCGAGAAGAAGAGAGTGTCTATTGCAGAAGCAATGATCACAAGAGCCAGTGTTCAATGTTGGGACAACTCGACAAAGGGGCTGGATGCGAGTACTGCTCTTGAGTACGTGCAGAGTTTGAGATCTCTAACGAACATGGCTGGCATCTCGACGGCCGTTGCTCTCTACCAGGCAGGAGAATCGTTGTTCGAGTTGTTTGACAAGGTGGTTCTTTTGCATGAAGGAAAGTGCTGTTATTACGGCAGCACAGACGATGCTGCAGCTTACTTCAAGAAACTTGGGTTCGTTCAACCGGAGCGCTGGACAACCGCTGACTTCCTTACATCCGTCACCGACGAACATGAACGCCATGTCAAAGAAGGCTTTGAAGATCGCCTCCCTAGAAGTGGAGAGGACTTTGATAAGGCCTTTCAACAAAGCAAGCAACTGGAGTTTAATCTGAGAGAAATTGAATACTTTGAGGAAGAAACGAAACAAATGGCTGAAGCACGCCATAATGCTCAGACTAAAGCCACCAAGAAGAAGAACTACGAGGTTTCCTTCCCGAAACAAGTCATGGCTTGTACGCAACGTCAATTCCTGGTTATGATTGGTGATAAACAGGCTACCTTCGGTGAGTCAGACGTCATTGTGACCAAGATTTTAGATCTGATATGCTAACAATATTAGGCAAATGGGGAGGTGTCCTGTTCCAGGCTCTCATTGTAGGAAGTTTGTTCTTCAATCAGCCCAAAACTTCAGCTGGAGTGTTTACCAGAGGAGGTGTTATGTTCTTCAGTCTCTTGTTCAATACTCTACTTGCTCTTGCCGAGTTGACCGCAGCTTTTCAAAGTCGACCAATTCTTCTCAAACATAAAAGCTACCAGTTCTATCGACCAGCGGCTTTTGCAATCGCACAAACTGTTGTGGATGTGCCCTTGGTCGCAGTCCAGGTAACCATATTCGATTTGGTTGTCTACTTTATGAGTGGACTATCCCGGACTCCGTCACAGTTTTTCATATCTCTTCTGTTCCTGTTCATGGTCACAATGACTATGTATGCTCTGTTCAGAGCTGTGGGATCTTTGGTCAGTTCCTTGGACGTCGCCACTCGCATCACTGGCCCGATCATCCAAGCTCTGGTCGTCTACACGGGTAAGTTGAACCTTGCTGTGACAAATTTCCAGGATGTAGCATGCTGATATTGCCAGGCTATCTTATCCCTCCACGCAAGATGCATCCCTGGTTCTCGTGGTTGCGCTGGATCAATCCTGTCCAGTATGGTTTCGAAGCACTCATGTCGAATGAATTTTACAATTTAGACATTGCCTGTGAACCACCTTATCTTGTTCCACCCAATGCTCCTTCAGCTCAGTATCAATCCTGTGCTTTACAGGGCAGCACACCTGGATCATCCACAGTTAATGGAGCTCGATATATCTCTGTCGCCTACGAATACTCTCGAAGTCATCTTTGGCGAAACTTCGGCTTCATCTGCGCTTTCTTTTTGTCTTCGTAGCTTTGACCGCCCTCGGAATGGAGCTGCAGAAGCCCAATAAGGGCGGTGGAGAAATGACTGTTTACAAACGCGGACAAGTCCCCAAATCTGTCGAAACAGCTGTCGAGACAGGAGGCCAAGCTGGTGACGTCGAGAAGGGTGAACCTACCAAAGAAGAAGCCGATGCTACACCTTCGAACGGTGATCAAACTCATCAAGGATCAGATTCTGACGAGACCGTCACTGGTATTGCCAAAAACGAGACGGTGTTTACTTGGCAAAACGTCAACTATACTATCCCTTATGAGAAGGGCGAGAGGAAATTATTGCAAGACGTGTCAGGATACGTTCGTCCTGGGCGACTGACAGCACTCATGGGCGCATCTGGCGCGGGAAAGACTACACTGCTGAACACCCTTGCTCAGCGCATTAACTTTGGTGTAGTCACAGGCGGATTCCTCGTCGACGGCAGCCCATTGCCACGAAGCTTTCAGAGAGCGACAGGTTTTGCCGAACAGATGGATGTTCATGAACCCACCGCTACCATCCGTGAAGCTCTTCGATTCTCAGCCAAGCTTCGCCAACCAAAAGAGGTCCCTTTGCAGGAGAAATACGACTACTGTGAAAGAGTCATCGACCTTTTGGAAATGAGGGATATTGCAGGTGCCACCATCGGTAAAGTTGGCGAAGGACTCAATGCCGAGCAACGCAAACGACTGACCATCGGCGTGGAATTGGCCAGTAAACCTGAGCTGTTGTTTTTCTTGGATGAGCCAACATCAGGCCTCGGAGCTCAAGAAGCATCGAATATCGTTCGATTCTTAAGAAAACTGGCAGATTCTGGCCAAGCCATTCTCTGTACCATACATCAGCCTTCTAGTGTTCTGTTCGAGCAGTTCGACGAGTTGCTTCTCTTGAAAAGTGGAGGTCGGGTTGTGTTCCATGGTGAACTGGGAGAAGGTTCACAGAACTTGATAGACTATCTTGAAAAGAATGGGGCGAAGAATTGTCCACCCAGAGCAAATCCTGCAGAGTGGATGCTGGAAGCCATAGGTGCCGGCAACCCTGATTACGATGGACCTGATTATGGCGACATATGGCAAGAGTCCAAGGAGAAAGGACAGCGATCTCAAGAGATCAAAGAGATGATCAAAAACCGACGCAATGCATCCACCGGAGCAAAGACAGACGACGACCGCGAGTTCGCTATGCCACTCGGCACACAAATCACAACCGTGGTCAAGCGATCTTTCGTAGCATATTGGAGAAGCCCACAATACGTCGTGGGTAAGTTCATGCTGCACATCTTCACTGCGCTCTTCAACGGCTTCACTTTCTGGAACCTTGGAAATTCTCAAATCGATATGCAAAGTCGACTATTTTCTATCTTCATGACCTTGACGATATCTCCGCCCTTGATTCAGCAACTCCAGCCTCGCTTCTTGAACTTCCGAAATATCTACCAATCGCGTGAATCTAGCTCCAAGATCTACAGTTGGGTGGCTTTTGTCATCGGAGCCGTCTTGGTAGAGATACCATACTCGCTTGTTGCAGGAACTATATACTGGTGAGTCTTCCCAAACAGTATCCAACAATAAGATAATGCTAACGTGAAATTCTTAGGTCTGGTAAGACACACTTCAAAGTTAGTGCCGCGATTTAGAGACTTTGCTAACAAGAATATGAAAATAGCGTGGTATTTCCCTCCAGGCTTCCCTCGAACCACATATAGGGAAGCATCGATATGGCTGTTCATCATGTCATTTGAGCTTTTCTATGTCGGATTCGGTCAAGCCATCGCCTCTTTCGCAGCCAACGAACTCCTCGCTTCTTTGCTGGTGCCAATCTTCTTCCTCTTCGTTGTTTCCTTCTGCGGTGTCGTGGTACCCTACGTGGCTCTGCCGACGTTCTGGCAGGCATGGATGTATTGGCTTACGCCCTTCCATTACTTGCTCGAAGGTATGCTGGCATTGGTAACTCATGGCATCCCTATCACCTGCGACCCTCAAGAACTAGCTTCTTTCTCTGCGCCTCCAGGACAGACATGTGACAGCTACGCTGGACCCTATGCACAACAATCCGGCGGTTATGTCATCACTCAAGCCAATGGTCTCTGTGGCTTCTGTCAATACAGAGATGGCGATGCATTTGCAGCTTCCTTTAATGTCTACTGGGGTCACGCCTGGAGAGATTATGGCATCTTCTGGGGATATATCTTCTTCAATTTTTCAATTGTGTTTGTTTGTAGTTGGTTATATCTGCAGGGTGGAAGCAAGATCAAAGCGTTCTTCAGTCCGACAGCGAGGAAGGAAAAGAAGAGGGCTCGACAACAGCAGGGGCATAGGAACAATGGTGGTGAGACGAATTGATAAACAGCATTGTCCTGTTCAAACATTAACAAGAAGTATCTTGCGAAAGTGGTATATGATCCAATGCAAGAAAGTGTTGCCGAGTGCAGCATCAAGGTATTTTTTGAAATATTCCTGGCTCATCAGGAGCACTCCAATCGGATCTGAGCTCCTTGACTCTGCTTGCTCCATATCTTAGATGCATCATTGGCAGAGCCGTTCTGATATTCAAATGCTGCTTGATCAGGGTCACTGGTGTCTCACGACTTTCCGTTTCATCATCTCTCAAAATTTCTACGAAGAGTCAACTCACATTCTCTTATCGAAGAACAACAATGTAACAATCGTTCTCCTGATAAACACAAGTTTGATGTTGGAACAAGTGATGAGTGGTGAGGAGAACGGATTTCTTGGTTTTGGCTGCTAGGATATGGCAAAGCTCTACTAATCTGCACACACAACAGTACCACAAACTTCTGGAGTCATGAAGCCGAGAAACTGGCTTTCGGATGGTCTAGCCAAAAGACAGAACATCATACTGGCTAGCAAGTATCGCACATCTCCATCTACCACCACCCAATATGACTCGGGAGTTTAAATTCAACATGAGATCCTCCATCGCCAGCTCTTTCACCTATCCATGATCAAAGAAGCAGTAATCCCCGAAAATCAGCATCAGCAGTGACCAATATCTCCACAAGAATGTCACTGATGTCGATTCAAAGGTCTAGGCACGCTATGAAAAACGGTTTATCTATTGAACATAGTGTCGTGTGTCGTATGTAGATCATTGTTTTTTACTCCTCGAGTCAGGTATGATTGGATAGATACATGAGTCGCAAATACATCTCGTTCTTCGTAGGAGCTGATTATGATATTATTGCTTTGTGGTAACGAGAAAGCTGAGTGGCATGAGTTTAGGAAGAGAGTATTGACAAGGTTGCTTAGTATCGTTCAACTGCAACGGTGTTTATACGTTCGATTCTGATCGCTCTCACAGATGTATACATATAGCGACTTCGATGTAAGGTGATGTAAGATGCTATAGAGAGGTGCTGCAATCTGCCACGTACCTGTTCATGGAGACATCTTTCTACTGTTGATACGGTCTTTCCCTTGCAATTCGAGCAAGCCAAGGAGAAGCTCAATCTCCTTTAGACTAAACAAATCCTTCCCCTCCGATCTTTGGCCCATACCAGGTCAAGCGCAATATCCTCCACGCCCTAATCACCCATCACTCTTTCGCAATAGTCAATCATCCTTAGCATCACTATAATAGGGCAAGGAACAGAGTAAGTCCCACCATTAGCACACCCGTCCGGCGAAGACTCAAATCAGAGACACCTCCCCACTTCGGAGCGTCCGGGTCCGGCCCCCGAGTCATTACTTCGAGTCATTTGGAGTTTTCCGTGGAGGCTTTCAGGGGCGAGGATGATCGTTGAACGACGCGAAAGTAAAAGGTTGAACGATGCGAAAGTAAAAAAGGTACCGGACGACTTTCTTTTTTGGCTTTTTCGATGAACACGTGCTTGGTTCTTTCGCAAAAAGCATAGAGATTACGAATTCTCTGAGATGAGGAGACTGGGCACACCTTGCTAGAAACAATTGTTTGCAATTCTTGAAACACGACGCAGCCGGAACGAAGGGGAGGGAAGAAAAAAATAAAGTCCGGGAGGATTGGATTGACAACTTTGACATGCCATCCACAAGTCTCAGCTAAGAATGCCGAGGACCACGTGAGTCTCCTACTGTCGTGTGTTAGGATGAAACACCAGTACCAGAGACTTGTTCATACATGAAAGCATATTTGTTTATCTTTTCGGATACTTCGCCTTGGAGGGTAGAAACATTTCATCATCGTTCGGTTTCAGGATGGGCGGAATGTTCGATAGCCGCCGCGCTGCTACATGCCGGCCGGGGGAGTGAGGGTTGCCGCAAATCAAAGCCGTGCAACGATCGGTCTTTTTTGCCATGTTGACAAAAATAAAAACGGTCGAAGGGGCAGAAGGGGGTTCAAGGTTTGAGATCTTTTGTCTTTGTGATGTTGTGGATTTTTGGTCGCGTTTCATCTTGGCCGATTTTCGTAGAAGATCTGAGATGGCTTTGTTGCGTGTTGTCTCTCCTTTACCTAGTATGGAAAATGGAATGTCTTTGGAATATCTCTAGACTTTTCTTTCGTTTTCCGGGGTCTACCAGTGGGAAGGATGATGGGTCTCATCATTGGAACCAACGCTGCGGTATAGAGTAGGTAAGATAGATGACCACAACACCACGATTCTGGAGGCGCATGTAGGGTATCCGGGGTGCATGTGGCGCAGGATTTTGGTGCAACTTATGATTCAACGACGTGTCTCATTAGAACTATGTAGTATTTCGCAGTAATTGTTATCGACGATGACTATGTCTCTATATCCATGGACCTGAACCCGGCCAGCGCCAGCGCTAATGTATCGCAAAAAGAAAGACATTGTAGGAAACGAGTGAAATGACTGCTTTGAAAGACTGTACTCATATGTTACAATCTTTCAAATGGGCGTGGCGGCGAATGTCCCTTTTCTACATCCGTGTCGTTGACCCGAGAGGATGAATTCGTCCTCTCTGTGTATGTGTTGATCTCCACGCTGCGAAGGATACTGTCAAAGCCCTTTCCCTCCGCACCCGCTGGGACGATGTCTTCTTGACTATCTGATCGTGACAGACCGGCCCATCGCATGTCGTCGTGTGGTGTGATGTTGCCTCCACGGATGGTGATTGTAGTTTTGCCATTGCCCTTGCCAAAGTCGTCAAGAGGTGTTCCGTCGCTGCCTTGGTAACGATCGTTTGTGTACTTCTTTCCGTATTTCGATGTGACTCCGGCGGTAGAAGACGAGATACCGAACATGGCAAGCGACTTCTGCATGAGTGGTCGTAAAGTGGCAACATTGGCAGCAGTGAGACCGATTCCTACTTCGACAGTGGTCCAGATTGCGACGGGAACGGAGCGGTGGAGGAACTCGCCCTTGTATTCCTTGATGGTCCAGATGTATGGGATACGGATGATGGTGGCAGCACTTCCACTGTAATGATTGTCAGCAATTGTCAACATCTACGTCTGAAGGAAACGTACACGGCAGCGAAACCAAGAATGAAAGCAACCACCACCTTGGTATGGCTCTTCATCTGAAGGTCCTTGACTATGAAGATGGGCAGGATGGCAAAGACCCAATCGGCCACGGCGTTCAGAGCCGAAACCACGTAGGTTGTGTAAACCACGGCCAAAGCACTCAGACATTTGCCATGGTGATTCGGGTTCAGGTCCCACCAGTAAGAGATTGGCTTGCATTGGAAGAGTACAATGCAGCAGTAGATGACACCGACCACAGCACTAGCGGCCATCATGATTTTCATAATCATGATATGAACACGGTTGTTGGCAATACGTAGCAAGAAGAAGCCAACAGCAACTTTGAGCATGCATGTAGAAATGGTGTAAAACAGCTCACAGAAGAACCAATACTGGACGATTGTCAGTATCTGTTAGATGAGATCTTTGCAGCCAGAACGACGTACCATCAATCCAGTCTGGGCAGTCTCATCCGAGAGATATTTTCGAAGCTGTCCATTTCCATGTGCCAGGGATCCAAATTGACATATTAAGTATGCGGTAAAGAAGAGAAGTGTGGCCACCATCATGCCGTCGTCCAGTCCAAAGTTTCCAAGCACGGAAGCCCTGACATAGACTCTGAGTGATGTCGAAGTCCACGCAAGAATGAGGAAAGTGACTGCTACACCCAGCACCTGACCACTTCGGTTTTCGTCACTCATGGTTGCACCCGGGAATTGTCCACGAGAAGAAACTCTAGATCTGTAATAGCATATGCTGAAACACGAAAAGTCGATATGGGCAACGAATGTGGTCAACCTTGAGAAAAGCAAGAGCGAAAGAGTGACTTCAAGGGAAAGAGGAGATCAAACCAGGACAAATCGCCACGCCCTGCTCAAGGGCACTTACCACCCTATTATACAAGCAAGGCCTACCTGCCTATCGACAAGCGGTGGTCTGTGGTTTGAGTGTCCAGAGTCACGACCGAGGCCGAAAATCAAATCAGCCCAAAAACAGTACTACTGATCGCTTAGTTCTTTCGGATCTTCACTGTACCAGACTTGTTCCAGGACAGATCCACGTTGAGTCGTTGACACGTTCCGCCCAGGTCGCCCAGATGGGCACTGGCGAATTGACCAATTGACCGGCCTGGAGCTCGTACGCCCTTCGCGCCCTTGCACGTGAAAAAGTAGTGAGCCTTAGGGAGGTCGGTGCGTTTACCAGACGCCGAACCCCACCAAATTTGAGACAGTGCACGCGGGAAAATCATCTTGTCAATTTGCCCTGCGCCCACAGCACTGGCAAGCAGTTGATACTTGACTCACGGATCGCACGGATTCTTAATATATGTTACTTTGGTACCCAGTGGCCAAGAGATACCAAGCGACACCTTTGTCTGGTACAATCAGCGCAGACGAGTGTCTATATGACAGGAGTATTCTCGTCTTGTGAAAAGGGAAAAAAACCAAGGTGCCGTTAAGCGATACAACGATTACACGAATCACGATACGTTAAGGGCGGCCGTAAGCTTGATTCATAGGCCACGAAACTGGTCGTCGTATTACCTATTAAGAGCGGACCGTGAACAACGAATAGTAATAAGTATCACAGTGTACTCGTGTCTTGCACCAATACACATCTGGATAACGGAAACACACCGTTTGAACGAAGGCATGAATAGGTAATTGAAGTCACTTGTCTTGCGCGATGCGCGGAAAAGTGTCTCGAGCTAGGTACTCGTTCTACAAATGTCGACTTCGGTGGGGCTGTCGACGAGATCCTCTCGTTGCGAGAAATTCTAATAGATTGAACTTTTTATATGATACACAGAACAAAAGTGCCTCACATGATGGGACCAAGGAAGATATGGACCAGAGTACCTATTCCATGAACGCGTTGCGAGTGTTTCACCTGACTAAAGACGTACCTACATGGTCGTTAATACAACAAAAGAGCGTTTCCAACGCATGTATAAGACCAACAAATTGCTCGAGTATTCCGGTTTCCGGCAGATGAACTCCGGCATATGCGAACTGAACTGATGATGGACATGCATGCCTCCCCCCAAACTTCCCCTCGATACCGATGGTTCTTGCTTTACATAATATCATGATGGAGGGGTAGTCTCGGATGATCGGCGACCGAGTGACTATATACCTATCTATCTGTGTCTATCAGACGCCGGCGCGAGCAATAGCTACCCTATCTAGGTATCAGAAGCCGACGACCATCCATGTATATCATTCCACCGCATAGCTAGAACATTAAAACAATACCAAGATATTACGTCCACATTTACTCTTCCATCTATACCAAACATCATCGTCAAGCAAAGAAAAAAAAAGCAACGATGGCATCAGCAGACAAACCCCACAAAGCACCCTCACCGGCCTACCACGCAACACCCAACAGCATCCTGCACGCCAATCTCCCTTTCTACAACTCAATATCCCAATCCCCCTCGCGCATCCTGAAAAGTACGATACACATCCCTCCCCGCTCAGCCAAAGCCTGGAAAGTGTCCGCCGGCAGCATAATCCGCTTCACGACACCCGAAGGACCCCAAGTCGGCGACTTGAACATCTGGAATGCGGACAATCCCAGAGAGAGGTTTTGGGCCGCGAGGACGAGACAATTGCAGGCCAGTCATGTCACTGTGGGTGATAGGCTTTGGAGTTGTTTGCCGTTTTTGAGGCCGATGGTTACGATTATTGGGGATAGCTTGGAGGAATATGGGGTTGATGAGTGGGGTGGCAGGTGTCATGATCTTCTTGGTATGATTTGGTTTCTCCGTCCAAGGATGCGATATGTTTTGAAAGTCTTGGGACTTGTGGTTGACGTGCTTGTACAGGTACCAGATGTGATCCGTATGTCAACACAATGTTGACCGGCGATCAATACGACTATCACTGTCACTCAAACCTCACCCGAGCAGTCCTACCTTGCAACCTCAAGTCCGTTTCCCCAACTTACCCTCTCTTCTCTCCCAGCTACTAATTCAACTCCAAAGTGAATACGACATCCACGACGTTCTAAACATCTTCCAAGTAACTGGCCTAGACCCCCAAGGAAAATACTTCATGGAACCATCTCCAGCAACCTCATCTTCCTACCTGGAATTTTTCGCTGAACAAGACCTGCTAATGGCATTGTCAGCCTGCCCGGGCGGAGACCTCTCAGCATGGGGTTGGGGCGAAGGCGGTTCCGGAGAAGAAGGTGAGAAGAAGAGTATGAAGGATTGTTGTCGCCCATTAAAAGTGGAGGTGTTCGAATTGGGGGACAAGGAGATTTTGAAGGACTGGAAGAGGTTTGAGAGTCCAAAGTATAGGGGTATGCATGGGATTAAGGTGCCTGTAGGCGAGGATGTATCTCATTAAAGAGATCCTTTATGGCATATTTGGGGCTTTCAAAGCACCTACAGCCAGCTGAGTCTAGGTATATTAAACTTCACGGTGCATCATGTCGCAAGTGGTGTCCCCTAAGAGCCCAGAATTATTCTAGGCTATCAATCAATATCTTGAGCTCTCGGTGGACCGAGGTTGATCTGGGTCTAGGTATATGCACCTCGACAGCGTACTATCCTGTATGTTATCGAAAGAATCAAGATCGCTGGGGGATCGCCCGCTGAGAGCCTGTCATGATTTTTGCTGAGTTGAGGCTCTCAATGGACCCTCTGCAATTGGTACCGGTCTTTCTGTGCAAACACTTTACCATATTGATGTCATGTTCACTGCTGAGACATACATATACATATACCATTACAATCACATAGAAAGTACACAGTTCAGCGAGATGTTCGTCAGCAACTGTGACGTAGAATTACGATGATGACGATCAATGAGTGTCATGGGTGATAACGAGTCTCTCCCTCATTGCCTTCATTCAACCGGTCCAATGAAATATCTTTCACGAGCCAGTCTGCGCTCTTCGGATTCCTTCCTCTTCAGCTCTAGTCGATCCACAGTCTCGGTTATCACCCACACCTGACTCCAGTCCGTGCTAGTGTCATCTTTGTGGAAGAGTTTCTGGATACGTCTCTGGACATTTCGCCGCATCTGAAGGCGTGCACCAATCTTGAAGACGTCAGCAGAACCGAGATGTCCCGCGCTGCCGACTGGATCCAGTTGTGAATATGAGAAATAGACGTCGCCCTTTTGAAAATCATGCAAGGGTATGGAGATGAAGTGACTGTCACGATCTGTGGGAAGAAAAAGGATAGGTCAGCCGAAAAGTAGGGTGAGATCTGGACAGTAGACTCACTGTTGATGCGTAACTGATCGAATTTCCTGCGACTGCAATGCATAGGTGGCTGGGGGGTGTCGAGCCATTTCACGGTTTCGAAGATCTTATACACGAGATGGTGCGTGTGGTTGTTTCCTCCCAAGGGACCAGGCACATCTGTCCTGTTGTTGACTGGATCCCTGATGGTGATTGACGAAAACTTCTTGTTGAAGTTCATCATGTTGTCTTGTTTTGTGATGATGAAGCTTGGAGAAGAGACACTGGAGATCTGGTCCTGTACGAGGCACAGAGTTGTATGTGCGACGAATGTGTTTGAAGATAAGGGGGATTTGGACGAAGAGTTGAAGGCACAGTGCTGTATGTACGGCGAGTGTGTCCGAAGATGAGAGGTGGTTGCGATGGAAGATATGAAAATCTATTGGTGAGTAATGGGGTGATGTTGCAAGTAAGAATACCCTTTGAAACAGATGGTAGCGATGGAAGAAGAGAAGAGAAAGAAAAGGAAGAAGCGGATTGTTTTGTACTCGGGCAGGCCAGACCAAGTAGGCAAGTACGAGACTGGCCGAGGTCACAGGCAACGAGGGTAGCTCCTTCTCTTTCCGGAACAACCGCAACTCTCATTGCCCAGGAAGAAAGCACAATTGAATTTGCTGAGTGCGACAAAACACGAGCCGAGTGAGGAAGGAATCAAACACCACGGATATAACATGAACAAACACGGTGAAGATTAAGCTCAAAGGCAGATGCTCAATTAAAGCTACAGAAAACAAAGGCAAAGCACAGGGGTGATTATGGAGCTTGTGAAGACAAAACTCGGTCCATCATTGGAAACACAGGTGGCAGTGAGCAAAGTCAGTTGAGCAGACTTTAATTGATTCATGAGAGCCACGAGATGCTGAGTGATGTTGGAAGAGTGAAAAGAGTTTGGCTCAATCCTTGGTGTTGATGCGGAGCACGGCACCGGTGATGTAGTTAATGTCTTCGACACCGATGCCATTCTTGTTAGTGCGACCATTTAGGTAAGTTTGGATCTCCCAGCTTCTCTCACGGCCTTTGGGGCCATCTTGGAATATGTCCCAGCGAGATGTAGTAGAGGAGAACTCGAGCTCGATGGTACGTTTGGCAGTGAACCATTTGAAGTGACGGATGAGCCTGCATCTGGCATCACCGATGGCGTCAACGAAGACAGGACCGACTTTGCAGAGTTCGCGGTTCTTGGCGTAGAAGATGTTCTGTGCATAGAAGATAGGTATGGTTTCGTTGCGAATAGAACGATTGACACGAGTGATGGGAGGTTGATGATTGGCCTTCCAGTCCTGGGGCAAGAGGAGGCCATGTTCGCCGTTGTCGACAACGTAGCGATAGATGCGGACGCGAATCTCGGCTGGCAGATCCATGAAGCGGAAGGGACCATTGAAGTTGAGATCACAGTGCAGAGGAAAGTTGCCGTGATCATCATCCTCACCATGAGGCTCCACCAGGTCACCATAGAGAGCCGGGCAGGGGCGACCACCGATAAAGATAGTAGGGCGAACAACTGGAGGCTCGGTCAACTTTTGAGACTTGCGGCGAGTTCTCTTTGGAGCAACGCCATCGGTTGCAAGGGCATTAGCGGGCTGAGAAATCTTGGACTTGTTGATTGGTGGTGAAAGTAGGCCACGGGATGAGGTAGTTTGAGTCTGGATTGAGGCAGTGTCGGCCCGGTCGTTTGAGATGAGACTCATGATGTTCATGTCCATCTTGTCAGGCTTGGACACGATGCGATGGTCGACCTGAGGCTGGTGGTATGTGTCAGTCTCGAAAGGAACACCACGAGGCTGATTGATAAAAGGTTGGAATCCGTGATTCTGAGTAGGTGTGACATTGTACACATATCTCTCTGGCTGAGGTGGCTGAGAGCGAGGGTCGGTTAGCATACACGTGATATAGTCGAGTGGGGATGAGATACTTACTTGGGCAATAGACTGAAGAGGACCAGCGTGTCCACAATATGCACACGCCTTGTGATTCAAGACGTTGAGACGAGGACAAACGACGGATGGTCTGAAGAGAGCAATACGACGACGTTCGCGGATCAAGTTGTCGTGTTCAAGTACCAGAGTTCTCTGTTGAGGGCTCAGTTGCGAGGTCGAACCGCTGAGGTAGCCAACACGTTGAGAGGCCAGCGACGCCATCATCTGCATCGACATTGGATCTTGGCTGCCCGTACCAGTACCGTTGGAAGACGCCATGACGTGCTGGTTAGAGGGTTAACGGATGCAGACAAAGAACAAAGGTATTGTTGCGGGGTTGAGTGCATGCGGACGGGAAGTGAAGGCTTGATGGAAAGTAAAAGACGTTCACTGCTGTCAGATTGAAGGCGCGTGCAAGCGAACAAACGCGGAACAACACGCAGGCAACACTCGAGATAGTTGGGGAAAGAGCAACTTCCCGTTATGGACGGCACTAGGCCTGATTTAAGATTGAACAACTCTGCCCTCTCCGTAGACGTGTGTCGATATTCCAGCCTCGGAGCTCGAGTAGTGCAGCGCTTGTTTCTGTTCTGTGATGTGTGAAATGGTAATGGATCTCTTGTGAGCCTCCGAAGACACTCTGGGAGGACATAGATACCATGAGTTGACTGCTGTTCTTCACCTATAGTTAGACAGGTCACAAGCGATCATCCTCCCGAGATACATGACCACGCCCAAAGGAATTGAACAGAGTATTCCACATTCCAATTCAGAAATCTACAGCTTGGACTGACCATCCTGTGGCACTTTGACAACCACTTTGCCCCAGGTATCACGAGCTCCAAGTGCTTCAAGAGCTTCTGGTAGAGTCTCGAGACCCACAAACTCTTTGTCAGTGAAACATGTTCCCCTGAACTTGCCACCTTCCATTAGCTCGAACAAGCCTTTCCACACTTCTTCGACCATTTCGGGTTGGTTGGTAGCGTAGGCGCCCCAATGTAGACCGACAACGCTGACATTCTTGAGCAGGATTCTGTTGGTGGCCATCTTCTCGATATCGCCTGCTGCAAATCCAATAACCAGGAGTCGTCCATTCCAGGCGGTGCACTTCATGCTCTCAGCAATCAATCCCACCGGATCGTAGACAATATCTACACCCCGTCCCTTTGGTGTTAGTCTCTTGACCTGGTTGGGCCAATCCTTTTGGCGGTAGTCGACTAGGTGGTCTGCGCCGAATGACTTTGCAACATCAAGCTTATGCTTGGTGCCTGCCGTGGCCACGACAGTCGCTCCGAAAGCTTTGGCAATTTGAACAGCAGCAAGACCGACACCTCCTGCAGCTGCATGAACCAAGACCCAATCACCTGGGACGAATCAGTATTGCGATGAACCACAAAACACACCTCACTTCACACCTTTCTTGATGCCTGCTCTAGTCACGAGGCCGGCATAGCTTGTCGGAGCTGTCACCATCAAGCCAGCACTCTCAAAGTAACTCCAGCCTTTGGGCATTGGCCGTAGTCTTTCTTCCTCGGCACAGATCTTGGTGGCATAAGCGCCTTGTGCAGCACCAAAGACCTTGTCACCCTTCTTGAAAGCAGGCTTTCTCCCGCCGGGAAGAGATTGAGGGACTTCCAGGATGATACCCGAGAACTCGGCACCGGAAACCCATGGAAGAGGAGGTTGGTGTTGATATTTGCCTCTGATTTGGAGAAGATCAAAGAAATTTGTAGCAGCTGCATGGACCTGAATGAGATATTGGTTTGGTTTGGGCGATGGATCTGCTAGATCAGTAACCTTGAGGTCGCGAGGCCCCTGATGGAAAGTTATTCGTGAACAGTGTATATAGCTTTGGTTGTCATCATACCTTGACATACTCCTTGACCTCGATTCCTCTCATGATTGTGATTGAAGTCTAGATAGATATACAGCTAGGGATTGTCTAGATGGGAAGGACAGAAAGATTACTTGGACACGGGTTGTCGAAATGAGGTCTACTGGTGATAGGTTAGATACATAGGTAGTACTCTATCTGAACGGAAGCAAACCCTCGGTTGCGGAGAATGCGGAGGTGACGAGATGCAGCCTCGGTCCCTGACTCGTGGGCACAAGAGGATAGATGCACGTGCACGTGGTGCCTCAAAGCGAGGTAACGTCATATCCAAGGGTTTCGGCGAGCTTCTGTGGCATGAAGTGCAGTCAGTGCCTAAGAACGCCAACCAGCGTAAAGACAACGACGAACAGAGTCTCGTTCTAGCTGGTCGTACCTTCCCTATCTCCCTATTGAATCTACCTATCTACCCACCTATCCTTGCTCCCTAATTTACGCACGATTTGACCTCCCCTCAATCGACAAACCCACCTTAATACAGCACCACATTATTGATCCAGGGACAGTCGTCATGGCCGACGAGAGTGAAGCGCAGTTGACTTTCACCGTCAAATCGTCCAACGATGCCAAATACGCCATTACTATCGGTGCTAACTCCACCGTCGGTGATCTGAAGAACAAGCTATCAACATCAGACTATGCCGACCTGCCCGCCGACCGCCAACGCCTCATCTACTCTGGCCGCGTGCTGAAGGATGCCGAGACGCTGTCAAGTTACAAGATCAAAGACGGCCACACTATCCACATGGTCAAGGGTGCCGAGAGCAACAACCGTCAGAACCCTGCCAACCAGGGAGGTACTGCCCCTCCTCAAGGCGCTGGTGCCGCCTCAAACGTTCCCTCCAACATCTCTGCCGGTACTGGAGCACACAACCCTCTGGCTCAACTCACGGGTGCACGTTATGCCGGCTTCCACCAATTACCTGGAGCTGATACTTTCGGCGCTGACGGCGGTGTAAGTTTTGCACCCCTTGGGTCACTCTCTCTTACCACATACTAACACCTTCACCAGATGGGAGCACCACCAGACCCCGATCAGCTCCTGCGACTGCTGGAAAACCCCATGTTCGCCTCGCAAATGAACGAGGCCATGAACAACCCTGATGTTATCAACATGATGCGCAACAACCCAATGCTCCGTAACAACCCTATGGCCCAACAGATTTTTGACAATCCTGAGATGCGCCGTATGATGATGAATCCGGATTTCATTCGCATGCAGATGAACCTACAGAGAAGCATGGGAGGCGGTGGCATGGGCGGATCCAGTGCTTTCCCCGCCCCTGGAGAGACGGACACAACCCAACAAAGCCAAAATCAATCTTCTGAGCAGCAGAGTCAGAATCAACAACAGCAAGCCCAACCGAATCCCTTTGCCATGTTCGGTGGCGGAGGTGCTGGCGGTGCCAGTGGTGCAAACCCATTCGCTGCTCTATTCGGTGGCAACCCTGGCGCTGCCCAAGGCACAACACCAGCCGTCACACCACCTGTCGGCTCTGCCGGCCAAGGTACTCCGGCTCAAGGTGCTACACCGGGCGCCAACACCTCGCAACCGCAAGCGAACCCCTTTGCTAGTCTGCTTGGAGGCATGGGTGGTAACCAAGGCGGTGCTGGTTCGGATCCTTTTGCCGACATGACCCGCCAGATGATGCAAAATCCTGATATGATGCGCGCTGCTATGAACATGATGGGCAGCATGCAGGGCGGTGGCGGTGCTGGTGGTGAAGGTCAGGCGAATCCTTTTGGCGGATTCAATCCCTTTGGAGCCATGGGGGGCTTTGGCGCACCTCAGCAACCACAACAACAAGATAGCCGTCCACCAGAGGAGAGGTATGCCGAGCAACTCGCACAACTCAACGCCATGGGCTTCTACGAGTTTGAGCGCAACGTACGGGCTCTGCGTATGAGTGGTGGCAGCGTTGAGGGCGCCGTAGAGGTCTTGCTCAGTGGAAATGTGTAGACCTTTGCTTTGGCGTCTCCCCAACACATGTTCGTTCCTTTTGTGATCGCCTCTAGCAAGCCCGGCTCAGGCAGACGAAGTTCTTCTTTTCAGCAATGTTGTTATATTCCAGCGTAAACATGCAACTCTCTTTCTTCGTTTATCTTTCCCAAACCCTGGCTTGATTCCATTTCTCATTCCGCTTCACACAACCAAACTCATTAGATGACTGAGCAGCAAATGATACACACTGTCGTACTATTTTTAATGCGACTGCGACTTCGGCTATACCTCGGTCCGACAAGATGTCCAGTCCCCGCCGCAAAAACTTCATGGACGTCCTAACCACATTTTCACCCATCAATAACACGGTCGGTTAGCTCAGTTGGTTAGAGCGTGGTGCTAATATTGAATTATCTGGCACGCCAAGGTCGCGGGTTCGACCCCCGTACTGACCATGATACCATTCTCTTTTGCTCGGTGTCGTCTCTTTTTGTCTGGATCGCAGGGCAGTAGATTTGACCATAAAAGAATTTCTATTAGCGTTTTTCTCCAGTCTCTTTTTTTCGGACTCATTGTTGAAGTAGCTATTTCTCATTCTATGGAATGATGGTGTTGTCTGATCATGGTAATGATGATGTTTATCGTCCATAGGGATCAAATGAGATCAAAAGACAGACCCTCCTGACAAGAAGCCTGGGACAAGGAGAAACGAATATACACCAGATACGACATATGAAAAGCGACTGATACTCTATACATACACTGTCACACTAGTGTTCCGAAGTCTTCTATTGGCCTGCTGAAGAGTCTCTTAACATGGACACTCTACCTCCGATTGCCAAAGACACTTTGTCTAATATTGCCACCCTCTTCAACAGCCGTAGCGTCGGACCACCTCTCTCCATTGTCTCCGTGTGCTGCTTGCCCTCCTCGTACTCCTTGCGCTCTTCCTCCCCTTTCTAGACTCGTATGAGGTGTTGAAGCAGCACCAAGATCCAATCTCTCCGACGATAAAGTCTTTTCCTCCGGCGCAAACCTCTCTTCTCCTTGCCCCGCTTCTCCAGCACTCAACTCCCTCGAACCATGTCCGATTTTCTCTTCCATAGTAACCACAGACTTTCTATTCTCCTCAGCATTCGCCTGCGGTTTTCTCGGTACGGCAGGGCCATGGGAATTCCTCTGCCCCCCTCCAACATTTTTATCTCCCATCTGCCTCCTCCACTCCTCACTTCTTTCCAGGTCTTTGACAGCGGTTGTGCAGCGATGTTTCATGGACAACAGGGATAAAGGCAAAAAGACGATTTCGTACGTGAAGAGGATTGGAAGGGCGCGGTAGAGGTTGTTGAGTGCGCCGTGAGACCAGATTTGCACGAGGATGGTGTAGGTTTGGTGGGCTGGGAGGGCTTGGGACCATAGGTAGAAGGATGGCATTAGGGGGAGGGGCCAGAGGGTTGAGGTTACGTTTAGGATTACCCATGTTAGGACCAGGAAGGGTACTGTAGCATGTCGAGATCAGTTTTTCTGTACAAGCATAAAGAGGCAAAGGGGAGAATTTGGAGTTGAGGATAAAGAGCGTTAGAAGAGGTTGAGACTTACGAAGCTTCATAGGTAACCAGGCAGTACCAACATCGACGACAAGGAAATTGATATGCATGTACAACCACACCGCCATCCAACTAGCACCAAACTGTCCCGAGCCTTCGCTCCAATCTTCCTTGAACGCCCAGATATACGCCGTCCAGAGAAGTGCTCCAAGGAACGTGTACACCACACCCAACGCAGCCCTAACAATCGCATTCTGCCAAAGTGGTAACTGAGAGAAAATGTTGAAATCGGTACCGATGTTGTTCAATGCGAGGAGGAAGAAGAATTGTGCGATGATGGGCATCACCATCGCTACTGTGTTGTACAAGACACGGGTTCCTTGTGTTGTGGGTTGGATGTTTTCTTCATAGATCTGCATTGGGTTTAACAAGACTTGTAAAGCTAAAGGATCATTTTGATTCAGAGTTGCCAGGGCTCCGGTTCCGTTCAGATGGTTGTAAGTTATGCGAGTTATGGCAAGGAGTTGTTGCATCGAGGATTTAATTGTTGAGTCGGACATTGCGGGATAGTGTACCTGATCGTAGATGTAGCTTATTGTGTTGGAAGGGTTGTAGTGTTGAGCTGGTTCTCCACCTTCTAATGCGGTGGCTAGACGGGCGGAAGCGTTGGGGTGAGTGTATAGTGCTGCCCAGTAATGGCCTTGACGAACGGATTTGAGTAGGTCGTCTGAGGTTGGGTAGGAGGCCGAAGAGCTTATATTGAAGGCTGGGAAAGTGGGGGAGGAGAGTTGTTTCATGGCCGTGGTGAGACTTTTGCCTATTACTCCCCCGTCGTAGTCGACGACGAGGATGTGGATCTTGTTGATTCTGTTTTCGGACTTGAACATTGCTCCGAATAGGTATGACATGTTTCCCAAGAACAGGATCTGGAGGGCCATGAAGGATGCTATCGTAGCAATGATGAATGGCTTTTTTCTCGTGTTCCAAAAGTGCTTTGTTATGGGCGAGGATCTTTGCTGTTTTTGATGTGTTGAATCTCGTGGCTGTGAAAAGTTTCGGGAAGAGGAGAATGAGGAAGGAGAAGGAGTAGATGATTTCCTAGAGAAGAGTTTCTCTTTGAACTTTTGGGTTCTAGAGGGTTCGGTTGTGTAGGTTGAGCGGTTTATGGGCATCATGTCTAGGTCTGTGGAAAGACGCAGACGGGCTTTTGGGACGGAGATTGGCATCATGTTCTTTGATCGAGTAGACATTATGATAGTCTTAGGCGTGTGTAATCAATCGTAAAGCCCCCCCCTCGTGATTTGGGTAGTAAAGGCAAACACAAAAGAAAGGGAGGAAATCGGGGATATCTCGTGGTTATATGTTGCTTGTTCTTGATGCTTGACAGACGTAAGAGAGCTTGTTTGAGATACGTCCAAAGAGAAAAGCCCCAATGAAACAAGTGATCAGTGGGCAAAGCAGCATGTATACAAAAATACACATTTTCCACGTGCTGCATCTGCATTTCCGACGACCAACCTTGCCCGATTTGAAGAGGCTCCCGATTCTCGCGACATGGTTCTCACATATTTCTAACCTTTTTGATTCTCTGGAATCGAGCAGACTGTGCGTTCGCTGCACGATTATTGATTTTCGTGAGCACGAGACCAATAAATGTATCCCATTATGCCTAGAACATCACTCGCTAACATGACTTTGTGGTCATATTAGTTCCACGAGTTGATCTAAGCACCCGGAAAGTTGTTGATGTCCATTTAAAGCAGAGTTCAAGCTGAGATAGAAGCATCGATTGTTTGGGTTCCGTGAGTAATGGGCGGCCTAGACAAAGAAACAGCGTGATCGTACTCCTGTTTCGCCCGTCTGCTTGGTTGCGGGTCACTGCAAATCGACTTTCCAGACGTTTCTAATCTCAGACCTGAGCTACGGACATCTAGATTTATCTTCGGAATTCTGTGTACAAACGTATGTGCTTTATCGAAGAAGAATCAGGAAGTTGTTTGGAGAGCGAAGTCTCAAAGCTAGGGCTTACGGCAAGATCGTTCCGAGGGCAAAAGATTCCCATCGATCCACCACAAAATCAACACCACTTCTAGTCCTTTTCAACATAAATATCAAGTATCTATTGAACAGAACGATGAAGTACTCTCATTTATGATCTATCCATTTCTTCGAGAGAGAGAACATCTGGAGCGAACAAACTTAGTGAACAATTTTGCCGCGGCGACTGATCGACGACGAAAACGAAACATCACGTTCCCACATCTTGTTTCGTGTTTGCATGATCGACCTCTTACGTTCAAGTTCGATATGTGTTTACAGTATTGCATTATCTTCGATTTAAATCGCAAGGCCTCATAACCAGAAATCATTATGCAAGACTTCTGACAACGTTTCTGACAACGAAAGAGGGGTCGCGTCGACCTCACTTCCTGAGCATGCAATAAGACCACTTATCTCAACCCTCTTGATTAGGACGAACAGATCCCGGCTCAGCATTCGCCTCTTTCGAGTCCACTCGATTTGGTTCCGGGACATCGCTTTCCTCGAAATCCCCCTCGTCCTTTGCTTTCTCGGCTTCGGCAGTGAATCTTTCAATATCCGATTCTGCAGGTTTGTAATGCAACCAAATCTCTTCGTCTAATTTCCCTCCTTCCCCCTCGATCTTCTTTCTTGCATACAACCTCAAGAAATAAGGCAGCATCCTCCAAGTAAATTCATGAGGGATACTCAACCTCGCCGCTTTCCATTTTTCATTCTTCGGACGATGTTGTTTGATGGACGGAATCCTTGACAAAGGATTTTTCTCCCTCTGCAAAAGTCCTTCATTTGGAAAGGCATTCTTGATTCGGGAGGGTATGCCAGGCATAACCATGCTTAAGAACTCCAGGGAAGCGTTGGTGTTGATGTCTCAAGCTCTAGATGGATCTGCGTAGGCTTTTAGAAAAACCGAGCGGAGTTTAGGGTAAAGGAGGGCGAAATCAATTTGCGAGATGTGGGTCGTGCCGCGGACCGTCAGGAGCCATGAAGGTGATGGGTGAGCTTCCTGGATCAATGACTTGACAATTGAGAAGTTGTGGGGTCAGTAGGTGAAAGCTTCGAAGTTGATGGCTAGTAATGGCCCGTGAATGTGGTCGTCTGTTGTTGCTGGTGGTCTTGTTCCTGAACTTTTCACATCTTAGTAGCAAGAATTTAGGGATGGTTTGGTACTCACCCCCAGATGTCGTATATAATCCCTTGCGCGACCCAGTTAAATCGCTCCTTATGCCTCAGAATATCAGCTACTGTTGCACCACCAAAGGAATGTCCAGCAGCGACAGCACTCTCAACTTCTATTCTGTTTGTCCATGCCGCCCAATCCACCTCATCTAAGCCGATACTACTCGAACTTTTGTGACCTTCGCGTCGTAGATTCTGTTCAGCAATCTCTTTACCCTTGCCCGCGTTGAGTTTGCATATAACCTTATATGCCTCTTCAATTTCAGCTAGTCGTAGATCCAACTGAGCACCTCGGAGCTCAATGTCAGCGCCCTTAGGGTTGCTAGGATCCGTGTCCCTTGGGTTATCCGCGCTCGATATCAGTATGTCATGAATGGAATAGAGACTAGGGCCAAGACATAGTTACCTTTAGGGGCGATCGAGTCCTGACGACCAGTTTTAGCCATCTGATTTCTCGTTCGATCCTGGAGCGAAGAAGCTTACCACTCTATCATAAAGTGTACTGCCATGCTTTCTAGCGTATCTCTTCTGATCATGGTTCTGTTCCGTCACTATCTCACCATCTTCTGGTTGGGTGACATAAGTACGCGGGCCACTACCATCTCGATGCTCAAGAGCAACGACAATGAATCCGTAACTTGCAAACTGTTAATTCATTAGCCAGTTCTCATGTCATCGCTGAGAAAGATGATTGTCCTTACTTCGCCACAGACACTAGAGTAAGCAGTCCTCATACCACCCAGCCCATGAGTGAAAACCATCAATGGGAACTTTGGAGAAGGATCAGTTTTGCCGTCACTTTCTGCAGGCGTCGGATACTGATTTGACAATGGAGCATTCCTGAACGCAGGCAGTTTCGTGAATATAATCGGTAAGAACAGTGGGATTGGCAATGGACCAATGCCAATGAAATGGCCGTAACCCATTACGGTACTCAATCTCGGGCGACCTAGCCACAATGGTCTGGATGTTTTCTTCTTCGGCTCAGGAGGAGGCATAGACGCAGGGTAGTAGACATTGAACAATACTGTTTTGAGCTTGAGAAGATGAACACCTTGACGTTGTATATGCGAGACTATGCGAGGGTTGTCAACCGGGACTTCAATCTCAAGGCATCCGACCTTGCACGGTTGTTAGCAATTGCATCTCAACGGGTGCGATCGTATGCTGTACCGGATAAGGGCCTGAGTAGGATGGTAAAGAGGTCACAGGCGAGAATACGGCTTCTCTCCTTGACTTGGGCGGTCGAGGTTTGGGCTTTTTTGGCCCGTTTAGTTTGCCTATTTCCTGAGGGATGGAATCATCATTGGCCTTGAACCTGTCCCCACATAACCACGCCGGTAGAGACATTTTCCGAAGTTGTTGTATGATTGCAAGATGTTTGTGGGATTACAACAATTTAGGATCCCGTGGCATCGACACTCAGGAGATACGAAGGTGCAAGGAGGGCGTCAACTCATGACTTTGAAAGATTGATATCATAACAATAATGTCTTGAAGTGGTGTACTCTGCTCCGGCACAGCGACTGTCGGGCGGAACAGCTCAGTTATCTGGGCAGATGAGATCATCACATCGGATGGAAAGTCAATATGTCTTGGGTTTACAAACTGAACGCTCCGTTTTTTTTATACCCACGTAGTGGATGGATGTTGCTCCGGGTATAATTATGAGAAGTTTAAAGCTTGAAGCCAAGCCAAAAGAAACAGAAGGCCGCGGATGTAGGCGGCAGAGCTAGATTGGGTGTCCACCATCGATTTAGGTCGGCAACCTCAGCTCTTCAGGATCTAAATTGCTCTACGAAGCACTTTGAAGATTCTGTTCCGCGGTTCAGCCTGCAGCTCCGGACCTTACCATTCGTTGTGTGATAATCTCCTACTCAGGTTGTGGACTGGAGACGAAAGATGAGAAGTCTTCCACACACTAGTCAAGCGACATTTGATAGGAGTACTACACACTGCATATTGATATTGGTAGCATTGCCAACTAGGCTTTCTTTTCCTTGATAGACGAGCCTTTGAACATGTAAGTTCGCAGGTGTCTAGTAAGCCATTCATGGAAACGGTGCAGTTGTTGTATACAGGCCCTAGCTTAACCGAGCGGGGGTCTTTTCGGTACGAGGAGACGTGGAGACAGCACGGCAATGATCTTGTTAGATACTGATACAAACACAGCAGACATGCTGACTTGGATACAAGTAATCACGCTCGGTGAATGTCCAAAAATTGTTGCCCAGGATTACCCCAGCAGCCAAGCACTTTTCGTTCTCGCACGGTTCATCCACAACGAAGACAACTGCGAGCCGACCAATGAACGATTAGAATTCTGCTCTTCCTTCCTTACAACCTCTACATTTTGACGAGAATGTATGATATGAGCCATCATTTGGTATCTTGTCTTGCATCACGAAGGATTTGATGATGGAGATTAGGAAGACACAGCCTTCTAGGCTCTGTCTATATAGAATAAGTCCTGGACTCCTCTTTCCTTAATCCCTCATACTCTGTTTGTCTCTGTTATTCGATACCCTACCTGCAAGCATCTCGATCCAGGTTACTCAAGAGAATTCGAGATACCATGTACGGTGATGGCGTTTTCAGATATCGTGACGGGATCTCCGTTGCTCAAGTCGTTACGTTCTCCATCTTAATACTGTTCGCCGAGTGCTTCAGACGAACAAGAAGAATCGGCTGGATCTCTATCGGCATATTTTCCATCATACGACTTACCAGTGCAAGCTGTTACCTGGCCATTATGAAGAATGATTCTAAGAGTCTTTGGGCTACGGTGTTCGTTTGCGAGTCGCTTGGCATCATGCTAATCATCTTTTTGCTCCTTGAGCTGCTGCATGGAGTGTGAGTATATATGTTTTTTTTCCAACAGATTTAGCTATTTGCTGATGTACTTTTGCGATGATAGAAACCAGATCGTGCATGTCGTCCATAAGCGATACTTTCTTGTCCCGCAAATACTCACCTGGATCGACATCATAATATCAATCGTTGGATACGTTGCTGTCAAGAACAAGAGTCACAACCAGCTCAATCCTACACCATTCGATCAAGCCAGTAGAGCGATTGTCACAGCAATCTATGTCTATACATTAGGTTTGCTGTACTTGTTCTGGCGTCAGCAACATCGATACTCTCTGGCTGAAAAGAGAGCAGTCAGATGCGTGGTATATTGTATACCTTTGATGATTGTTCGTCTGGTCTACTCCCTCATCTTCGAGGCTACCGGAGACAGAACCTTCAACTCCAGCAAAGGAGATCCGACGGCTTATCTTTTGATGACATATCTCCCAGAATTGAGCATCATGGTAATATGCACCGCGACGATCATGGTACTACCTCCTTTCAAGATGGAAGAGAAGAAAGCGCTCGAGGTGGGGAGGGTCGAGTTAGAGGAGACGAGGGGAGAGAATGAGAGCGACAGTGGAAGTCCGTCGAAAATCGTTCCAAAGTGAGGTTCCTATCGGCCATTCTTACCTAAGAGCGAAGCAGAGACGACAAAAGGCTGAGCGAGATTCGCTGAGCAGAAGGGACATCCAAATGGTCGCAACAACATCCTTACCTCTAGTCAATACCTTGTGGACCAGAATTCAGGGATGGTATATGTCAGGAATGGATATTCCTTCAGAGCAGAAATTATTGGTAGCACAGCTCAAAAAAGAAATCTCTCATGTCTCTAGCGTAAATTGAATCCAGTGTTTGGTTTAAGAGTGACTTGTGTTCGACTCCCGGCTGGTCGCAAAGATGTTTGATTTGCAGATGAGTTTCTCCAAGCCTGATGGCTTGGTTCTTTTGCTGTTTATCTTTTGGAATTCTTTCGTTTTTTTCTTCTTCCTTCATTTCGTTAAAGAGCTTAGTCTGGGTAGAAAAAGTGCATTTGGAGTCGAGGTTACAAGATATCAGGTGAAGTGGTATACAGAGATGGAGAAGTTAACAAGGAGGAGTTGATAGTATTGGTCTAGACCCTGAAACTGCGCACGGACATAGCAACGAGTTATGTCATGCATCAGGGTTAAAGTCAAACGGAGCTATTGCTGCGCCTACCAGACGATGAGGGGGTTTGTTGGTTTTGTGTTACCGTGAATCTCTTGGTTCATCCGTTGCTACTCGTATCCCTCGAAAATCCTTGATAGCAAGGAAGGAAGTAAGGGCGCGAGACAGGATGGCTGACAGGTAGGTACCTTCTTTATGGATAGAGCAACGTAACACAAAGACGCCAAGACTGATATATGAAGCAGCAACAGCAACAGCAGCTCGCACAAGCGCAACAAATCACTAGCCCAGTCGCTGCTGGCCAAAGTGACGAGCAAAGGAGATGGCGGCTCTACCAACGAGCAGCAGAGTGAGTCTGCCGACAACTCGTCTTTCCTCGACACGCCGTCGCCTGCTGCATCATCGTCTCGCACCTCGTTTCAAGGCA
This sequence comes from Dothideomycetes sp. NU30, assembly GCA_026013035.2. NCBI lineage: Eukaryota > Fungi > Ascomycota > Dothideomycetes > Dothideomycetes sp. NU30. The sequence goes on from BSBH01000026.1 coordinate 149,735, forward strand.
GCCGACCACCGCATTTGGTGACGACCATGACCAACACCAGTTCCGACGCCAACACTGGATCTCCTATCGCCCGATCAGGCAACATCCCACGGAATGGATCGCTTTCCCTCTCTCCCAGCGCCATGCCGAACACATCCATTGAGCAGTCGGTCAAGCTGTTCAAGGTCTTTGAGGCTCTGCGCCAGGGCGATACAGCGGCCATCAACAAGCACATGCGAGAGGGAGATGCCGTCAGACTCGAGGGTAATACCATTCTCCACTTGGCCGTGCAGTGTGCCGAGCCATCTGTGGTCGAGTATGTCCTGAGCATGTCCCAGAATACGCTTGCCATCAATTCCAGAGACCGCGACGGCAACACCGCACTGCACATTGCTTCGCAGCTCGGTCGTACCGTCGTCGTCAAGTTGCTGCTCGACCAACCCTTGATCAACGACGCTCTTGTCAATTTCCACGCCAAGTCTGCCCTCGACCTTGCACGTAACCCAGACGTTTTCCAACAACTGCAGCTGGCTCGTTCCCTCTTCATCGAAAAGACGACCAAGAAGATTCATCAGCTTGTACGCGAGAACAACCGCGACGCTCTCGAGGACCTCCTCAACGATGACCGTGTCAAGCTGAGTGTCGACATCAACGCCCCCGAGCTGGCCACCGTGCCAGAGATCATTGAGTCTGGTGGCACTCTGCTGCACCAAGCCGCTCACACCAGAGATCTCGAACTTTGCCAGTTGTTGCTTCTCAACGGTGCCGATCCTTTCCGCCGTGACCGCAAAGGCAAACTTCCCCAGGACATCACCAAGGACGACCGCACCAAGCAGATTCTTAAAAAGTCTCCTGCTGCTGAAGCTGCCCAACGTGGTGTACAAGAAAAGGCCATTCTCAACGTCGGAGATGGTCCCACTGATAATGCACTGAGCGCCAAGGAAGCTCGTGAGATGAAGGGCTATCTCAAGAAGTGGACAAACTACACGACTGGATATAAGCTGCGCTGGTTCGTGCTGGAAGACGGTGTTATGAGCTACTACAAACATCAGGATGACGCTGGGTCGGCCTGTCGTGGAGCCATCAACATGAGAATTGCCTCACTACACATGGATCCGAAAGACAAGCTGAACTTCGAGATCCACGGTAAATCATCCGTCAAATACCATCTCAAGGCCAATCATCAGGTCGAGGCAAAGCGCTGGTTCTGGTCCCTCAACAACGCTATCCAGTGGGCAAAGGATGAGGCTCGTGAAGAGCAGAAGCGTCATCGACACGAAGACGAAGTTCTGCGTCAAGCTGCTGACAGGCAATCATTATCTCCCTCTGCCTCTGATGCCACTACTCTTGGTCCAACCCTTTCGTTAGCTCCAACAGTCTCAGATGATCGTCGTGCTAGCCTGGTAGACACCAGCTACTCTCATAGCGCTGCTGGTGATGATCATCATATACGCCACATGGATAGCAATCGTGATATGGACGATGAAGACGACTTCGGTGATGACGACAGCAACGAAGAAGTCAAACCCGTCAACAAAGACGCTTTCAACATTACTGCTCAATCCGCCAAACTTCAACTTGATTTGCTGGCTTCCGTCTCGACATCTTTGCAAAAAGAGAAGCTACAAAACCCTGATCTGCCCATCTCTCATCCTGCTGTCGAGAATGCCTTGTCATCTTACGACACTGCAGTGAGTAATCTGAGAGGCTTGCTTCTTGATCTTTTGCGCATCTCCAAGGATCATGACGCCTACTGGCAGTATCGCCTTGATCGTGAGTCTAACGTGCGCAAATTGTGGGAAGAGAGTATGGCTCGCGTCGCTGCAGAGCAGGAAGAACTAGAGAACCGTATTGGCGAAAGTGAAGACAAGCGCAAGCGAACCAAGCGTGCTCTCAGAGATGCTCTCGAGGGTCAAGCTTCTGGAGTCAACAGTACTGTCCGCAGCCGGAGAAACACACAATCAAGCAAAATTGCCGAGGCTGTAAGAAACATCCCTGTTGCAGAAGATGGTACTGCTCTGGAACCCGACAATGCCTCGCTCAGGCGTAGGGTCGCTCTGGCTGATCTCACCAACAACGACGACCTCTCAGATGATGGGTCTGACATTGATGAGCAGTTCTTCGACGCCGTTGATGCTGGTGAAGTTGAAGTCATGGACGAGATGCCCGTCAGCGCTCCACCCCAACCGTCAGAGGTCAACAAAACTGTTGCAGATAACCAGACCGATCGCGGTACCATGATTCAGAAATCTTACAAGGGTTATGAGGAGCCTCTCCGTACCAAACTCAAGATTGATGCAGACAACAGACCCAAGGTGTCACTTTGGGGTATCCTCAAGAATATGATTGGCAAGGACATGACCAAGATGACACTTCCTGTTACCTTCAACGAGCCAACTTCTCTTCTCTACCGTGTCGCGGAAGACATGCAATACACTGAGCTGCTTGACGCTGCCGCAGAGCGTACTGACTCAGCTGAGCGCATGGTGTACGTGGCTGGGTTTGCGGCCTCTGAGTACGCATCTACTATAGGTCGTGTCGCCAAACCTTTCAATCCCCTACTGGGCGAGACGTTCGAATACGTGCGTCCAGACAAGGGCTACCGCTTCTTCATCGAACAAGTCAGCCACCACCCTCCCATTGGCGCTGCCTACGCCGAATCGGCCAAATGGGAATACTGGGGTGAGTCGTCAGTCAAGTCCAAATTCTATGGCAAGTCTTTTGAGATCAACCCTCTCGGTACTTGGTTCCTGCGCCTACGTCCCTCTTCCGGACCTGAAGAACTTTACACTTGGAAAAAGGTTACTTCATCCGTCGTCGGCATTATCACTGGTAACCCGACTGTTGACAACTACGGCCTGATGGAAGTCAAGAATCACACTACAGGAGAGACAGCCCTCCTGGATTTCAAGGCTCGAGGCTGGAAAGCATCTTCTGCTTTCCTCGTCGCTGGTAAAATCCTTGATCCCAAGGGTGTTCCTAAATGGAGTATTGGTGGCCGCTGGAACGACAAAATCTACGCTCGCCCTACACCAGGCTACGAAGACGAAAACCTCGGCGCCAACGCCAAAACCGCAGAAAGCAACCAAGCCCTTCTCGTATGGGAAGCAGCTGCTCGCCCCACGGGTATTCCCTTCAATCTCACGCCGTTCGTCGTCACTTTCAACGCTTTACCTTCTAGCCTGCAACCTTTCCTCGCGCCTACAGACAGCAGATACAGGCCTGATCAACGTGCCATGGAAGAAGGAAAATACGATCTCGCTTCCGAGGAAAAGAACCGTGTTGAGGAGAAACAGAGACAAAAGAGACGGGAAAGAGAAGCTGCTGGTGAGGAGTTTGTACCAAAATGGTTCAGCAAGGATATTGATCAGGTCACTGGAGAAGAGTACTGGCAATTTAATGGTGGGTATTGGAAGATCAGAGATCAAGTTGTTGAGGGATCAAGTAAGTGGGAAGATAACGGGTTGGAGGACATTTATTAGAGGAAGAAAACCTGGTATTTTGACTTGCTTATAATGTAATGAGTCTTTTTGTTTCTAGTTTGGACTGAAGCTTTTCAGAAGAATCACGGGCATTGCCTTATTCCTACGGAGGAAGTGACAACCCCTCCCAATGCAAGTGCGCCTTCCTACCTAGTTTCAGGCTGATTTGAGCCGCAATATGCATGATAATGCACTCAGCCTCACATGGCCATCACCACATACCAGGAGGACATCATACTCGTCTCGCATCTTACATCCTGACTGCTTCCTCAAGGTCCTCGTCGTTTCATTTCCTTTACGACAGGTCCTCATCATTTCGTTTCTCCATTACGAGTCTCCTTTGACATCGCGGCGACTTGTCAAATCTATCATAGGTAAGATAGGTAAGCTACCGCCTGCCATCGCCTCATCTCAAAACAACGAAACACTGCCAACACTGCTTTTATGAGGCCTTCTCGTCGATGACATAGTCTGACAGCCTGTCTTTGCGACATGCCTTTGTTCTGATACTCTCAAACAGTGACTATCTTTGAATCATGTCAGACCCTGCCCAATATACCGTGGGATGGATATGCGCTCTACCCACAGAACAAACGGCAGCTCGCCAATTTCTAGACGAGATTCACGAGCGACCCCGCGCATTAGCTCCTGGCGACACCAACACTTATACGCTCGGCACAATGGCAGGTCACAACGTTGTCATCGCTGTGTTGCCAGACGGCAGATATGGCACAACTTCAGCCGCTGTGGTCGCCATACATATGATTCACAGTTTCCCAAACGTCAAAGTCGGTCTGATGGTAGGCATCGGAGGTGGCGCACCGAGCAAAAAGCACGATATACGCCTTGGAGATATTGTCGTCAGTTCTACGACGAATGGAAAATCCGGTGTTTTCCAGTACGATTTCGGCAAGACGATACAGGAGCGCGAGTTCCAGCAGACGGGTTTTCTCGCTACTCCTCCGACCGTCGTGTCGACTGCGGTCGCTGGACTAAGAAGTTTACATGAGGAAGGACATGAAATTGATGAGACGATTAGATTGACATTGGAGAAGCAGAAAAAAAAGAGCTTCCGAGAGAAATATGGTCGACCTGCTGAGGAAACTGACCGTCTGTTTCAATCTGACAGCATTCACCCTAACACAACGGAAGGCAGTTGTGACGAACTATGTGCTTCCATGAGCATGGTCGTCCGTAGCACAAGAGACGAAGACGACGAAAGGCCAACGATTGTGAGTTATCCCAAATCAGTACTCCTCGAATTCATTGCATCCTCAAGTTGCAGAGAAGGCCACGGACCATGGTTACGACCCCATGCTTACTGATCAAAATCTCTTCTGTAGCACTACGGTGTGGTTGCTTCTGCAAATCAACTGATGAAGGACGCCTGCTTGTTGCTCTGAGTGGTCTGAAAAATCCATATCTCGTCATTGATGCGTTAGACGAATGTGCATCAAGCGAGGAGCTCTTGTCCTGGATCAATCACGTTCGTGATCGTTCAGCAAGGTCTCTGCATTTTCTAGTGACATCTCGCAAGGAAGGAGCTTTCGACACTGCTATCAGAGCATGGCCAAATCAACAAGAGCTACTCTCCATTGAAAACTCGGGTGTGAATGAAGACATTCTCAATTATGTTCAAGCGAGAATTCACGGGTGTGAAAGATGGAAGGACTACGCAGATCTGCAACAAGAAATCCAGAATGCTGTTGTAGGTCGAGCGAATGGCATGTTAGTGAGTCATCAGACACTAAGCGAGACCTGAGTACTGATCAAGGCGCAGGTTTCGTCTTGTTGCATGTCAACTGGACGAGTTGCAGCAATGCAAAACTCCGTCCACACTCCGTGAAACTCTCAAATCCTTGCCCAAGACACTACAGGGTATCTACGCTCACATACTGGAGGCTGCTGAACGAAGTGGTTTTTCCAAAGAGGTTTCGACCATGTTGCAACTGCTTGTCTGGACTGGATCCCCCCTCACTTGTGCGGAGATGATAGATGCACTTGCAGTCCGAACGGACCGAAATCCTAGTTTCGACATAAATTGGCGGCTTTTTGACATCAACGACGTTCTTCGTCAATGCTCAAGTCTGGTCAGCACCGCTGAGACACTGTCAACCGGTGATGAATCCGACAACTATGACTACATAAAGCTTTATCTGGCTCACTCATCGGTGAGAGAGTATCTCATTTCGACGGAGCTGGTAGCACCTTTTGACAGCCAATTGCGATTCGAATCAGCTTGTGAGTCCATCGCGAGTATTTGCATCCGCTATAGTACTTCCGTGTTGTTCGAAAATACCGGTGGCTTCACCTATCATCCGTTCCTAGACTACTGCCGAGGATGGTTGCTCTACTTTGCAAGAGGGATTGAGAGAACAGAGAACGATTTCTCAGACCTGTTCCGGAGCCTCAATCTATACCAAATACAGACAATCACTTCCAGAGATCTTTCGTACGAGCACCGCCACAAGACTATGAGCAAGCCCAACCAGCTCTATTGCTTCATCGAATTCAGGCTGGAGCCCCTGGCATTGGACATTGTGTCGAAGGGTCTTGTCAACCTAGAAGATAGGAACATACAATGCCAGACCACATTTGATGGTTGGCTGCAGGCAGCAACGAGATCAAACCTTCACAGATTAGTTGAATTACTTTTGAAGAGTGGTATGAATGTCAACATGCAAGAGCACGGGCGCGGTACCGCATTGATGAGTGCAACAAGGTCCGGTCATCTTGAGCTGGCCAGATTGCTTCTAGAGCACGACGCAGATGTTGATATCCGGGATGAACACAATTCCACCGCACTAATGTTTACCTGCAACACATCGGACTACTCCGCACGGAGGCATTCAAATCCGCGCGCTCGTTATGAGCTAGCTGACTTGCTTTTGAAGAATGGTGCTGATGTCAACATACGAAACAAGGATGGTGATACCGCACTTATATTGGCCTCCCGAATTTGGTGGGAGAACCACGATCTGATCAAGCTGCTCCTGGACAGCGGTGCAGACGTCAACATACAGGACAAGAATGGTGATACCGTACCTATATTGATCTCTCGGAGCTGGGAAAAGTTCTACGATCGACAGTTTTACGATAGGCAATTCTACGATCTATTCAAGCTGGTCCTGATGAGCTGTGCAGATGCCAATGTGCAGAAAGAGAGAGAGAGTAGATCTACACGCGATGTTCAGCACACAGATACTGACCTTGCAACGCTGGTGAACAGTGGTGTGCGAGAATACGGTTTCGCCGCGCTGATGATAGCATATGGCGCAGAAACCGAACTTCAGGGCCAAGAGGAGGTCCCTACGCTGTGGGACAGAGTTGAGGCTGGTAATGTAGAGAGATGTTCGGCAGTGGTTGAATTACCATTGGAAGACGTCGCAGATATCGACGCACTCCTGGGATGTGATGGGACGCACTGATCACGGCTTCAAGTTGTGGTGACCTCGGAGTTGTACACAAAGTCTTGGCTTCTGGAGTGGATGTAAACCTCTACAGCAAAACTCAGGGCAGTTCGCTCTATGCAGCCCTGGAGTCCTTTCATTGGGAGGTCGTGCGGATATTGCTTGAGAATAATGCGCGTGTCATCAGACCAATACATGGACAGGCACTCTCTCACGAAGAAATTGGTCAACGCCTGTTATACTACGAATTAGAGACCAGCAATAACGGCACGAGGAATGATCGACGGGGAATTGAGGAGGTCGATAGTGATGACTCGGACTTTGACGATGAGTATGATCAAATTCTGGATTATGCAATGAGCTAGGCATTTGGCGGTCAGGTCAATAGAAAGAGATTCTGTATCCTTCTCATCCTGTTCCGTTACTGTTTATCTATCAACGAGCATCATCCAAGTATATCGATATTTTGAGAATTACATATCCTTCCCCGGGCTCCTAATTATCTCTGCAAGTGACTGATCCCGGTTTCAATCTATATGACTTTGCATAGCACTTGCACATGTCTCCACTTATGTTGTGTAACATGATGAGCACCAGTCTGCATTTTTTTGATGGATCTATACACAACCAACAAAATCGTTCTTCGCCTTCCCATCCTAGAATCTCAATCCAATTGTCAAAAGTTCATCGGAGGTACCAATGAGACCAATTGATCGAGGCTAGGAAAGAATAACCCAGAATCGAAGCACCATGTTAGCGACCAACGACACAATTGAAGACCTCAACAACCAGAAAAAGATCTTAAACCACCAATGCGAATTCACATGGACCCTCGTGCTGTCTCGCTGGAACCGCTTCTCTGAAGCCTTCGACGTGTTCCTGGAGTCAAGAGAGAACGACGGTATGACTAAACAATATGGCCCAGTTCTAACAATATGAAATGCGTTTTGCTGACCGGGATGGAATAGATGACAGTACTGTTGACGTCTGTATTGAGGAAATTGATCGGTGCAAGGCACCTATATTGGAAGCTTGTGACCAGTGGCTTCACGTCAGATTACAGCTCGATTCAGTCAGACAGAAATTGGAAGTGCTAGAAAAGGGTGGATTGAGCGTGGACGAGTCCAAAGAAGGCGTGGACTGATGGGGGTGATAAGGAGAAACAGGATGACCAATATCGATCGAGTGTCTCTGATGAACTTGCAAGATCATCTCCGTCCTCATCTTTGGGTGAGCAGGACCATATCGAATATATCTTGGGGCCATGAAGTTTTTTTTCTTTACTTCGTGGGTAATACCGAGATGTTCACCAAGCAAACGCTTCCTCGATCAACTCAACCTGTTTGCCTTCCGCAAGACAGCTGACAACCGCTTGTCGTACCTCATCAGACATACCTCCGGGTGCACAGACAAGAACGACCGTCTTTTTACCCGTCTCCGCAGTCTCTCTGACAACCTGTCCTACATTCATTCTTCCTCTACTCAGTCCAATCTGTTGTTCCATCTTAGCCTCTTGCGTACCGGTCCACCAGAACTTATAATCTAGCTCCTTGCCCTCAGCAAGATGAACGTCCTCGGGAGGTAGCAAAGAAGAACGAAGATGGTTGATCAGCGTCTCTTCCCTTGCTGACCAGGCAAACACGAAGCGACTTGTCTTGCCAGTCAACATTTTGGTTGATGTACCGAGGGTAGAATCTTGGACATATTGTTGGAGGAAGCCCATTGCGCTGGTGACACCGATGCCTCCTGCGATACACAAGATAGTGTCTGCAGATCTGAGTGGAAGTAGAGTAGAACGATGACCACCGTAAGAGCCTTCGGTGAAGACTGATAGGGGTATGCTTGTTGTGTTGGATGACGTGACTTGGTTCAAGAGTCTTGCTGTCATACCTTTCCTAGTACGCATCAGGAAAGTGATCTGATTCGTGTTGCCACTCTCGACATTGGAATCAGAATCGGAGGATGCTTCCACGCCCACATCTTGTACCGAGACTTCCTTTGAAGTGACGCTTCTGTTGGAAAGTCTAGATGCTTCTCGAGATCCCCACGCAGCGATGGTGAAAGGATGATTCTCCCAGATACCCTTCAAAGAAGCAATGTAGAAGAAAGAATGCTGACCCGGTCCAGCTTTCCAAGGAGCGGATGGAACCACGGTGACTTCCAAAACATTAGTGCCGGGGATTTGCGTGACCACGGCCTCTGAGGCACCTGCCCGGTTAAAAAACACGAGTCTGCAGAATCGGGCCACACGATCTGCGCTCCAAAATGCGAAAGCGATGTACAGCCAGACTTCATAGCCCCAATTGGTTTGGAAGCGAATGCTGATATGGTAAAAGCATCCGATAAGTGCAAGGATGGCAAAGAGGATATGAGTGACGAGGAAGACCTCGTAGTATTTGATGCGGAATGGAAGCGCAGCAAAGCACATCGCTATACACAGGACAGCTGTAGCAATGATGCCCCACCAATAGTATGCTCTAGCTGCCTCAGCATAGTATGCTGCAGCACCTCCAGACCACATCTTCGTCAAGGTGTAAATGACAGAATGAACCACAGCTTGGACTGTAGCTACACGAGCAGCCCATCGATGGATAGCGATCAGTGATGTCTGACTCCAACCAGTGATTGCAATCAACAAGCTGTTGCGCCCAGAGAAGAGTATAGCCAAGGCTAGATTGGCGAAGCTCAGTACGCCTGTGCGATTGCCGATGTAGGTGGCGATTTCAGAGCGACGGTTGGTGTACCATACATTGGGCGAGACATTGTGGTAATCGACGGCTGAGAAGATAATATTGAGTGCGACATACGCGGCGATGAAAAGGGAGAGACCTCGTCTTGGTGCGTAGCCTATGGCATGAGGAAGGGGTTGAAGATGTCGCGAACCGAACAGAGCTGGCACGAAGAGGTATTGAGCCAGCTTCTTAGAAACGATGTTGGTTGAGAAGGGTTCGATGAAATTCCAGATGCCAGCGAGGATGCAAATGCCGATCACAAAGACCATACTGACTATTCTGTACTGATGTTAGCAATCAATAGGCCGTCAATGTCGTGTTCCACGTACGAGTAACGAGCGTGTCTTTCTTCCTGATAGGAGAATTCTTCATAGGTACGCTGAGTGGTATGATATGTCTCCTCATTGACCAGACTGGTCTTGTTGAGCCACATGCCATCCGCCGACAACTCCACGGTGGGTTCCTGCTTGGGCAAAGCATCTTCCAGACTAGGGACGACCAATCCATTGGCGGCCAAAGTAGTAAAGCATTTGTCCTGCTTGATCTGACTGATACCATCCTGATCACACTTGTCGCGGATACAATTGGCGAAGGTCTCGAGCCAGGGTCTGTTGCTGGCGTAACATGTATCGTTCGTGGTAGCAACGGGTTCATCGCCTCCCATATCCATCCTTTTGGCGAGTTTCATATCCATGCCGTCCATGCCATCCATGTCTGATGATACAAAAGTAGTGCAACTGAGGTAGAGAGTTGAAAGAGAGTCGTGGCAGGCGTAGCAGCACGAAGGCTTGTACATGGAGATGCCATAGCCAATGACTCCGTGCTTTGCTTCAGTGACACTGGAAAAGAGAATGAGAAAGCTCAACACCAAGGCGAGAAAGGTCTTCATGTTTGTGGAGTGGAAGTGGTGTAGACGCGATAGGCGATCAAATAGAATCTTACTTACAAACAGTCCTTCTATATATCCTTCTATGAATTTTACAATTCCGAAAGCCATGCATCCATGCACGCTGACTCGTGGCTTCCGTCTCTGCCAAGATGAAACATGCGCTGAGATGGAACATGCAGAATGAGCGACTTTGAGCAAGTTCATGGAAAGCCATGGGGGGAACGACTTGTTGACAAGAACAAGAAACGAAATCTAGACCCTCAATACGCACTGAATAGATCCACATGTTTACCGCATGTAGAAACGTGAGATTCGGGAATTGACATGAAATCCGCTGATGGTGCTTGTCCGAGAAGTATTGAGCAAGTTATCGGCGTGTGGCGTTTATGCAGGACGGACAGCTGCATACCATGTTTTCGCCATTCACTGCTGAAATTATGGTTTTCGTCAGACCTTGAGTCTTTGATTGAGCCGGAGATGGTCGTACTAATGCTGGAATGTTGTAAAAGCATGACGGACTTCTAGTTCACATGTTGAGAAGCCGAAAGAATTGGTTCATCGTACTAAACAGAGATAGCATGTGTGTCCTATGAAATATGGATTTCTCGATAAGTGTCTTGGCAATTGCGAAGATATCTGAGGTCCGCATGGCACAAATAAAGGTAGACCGGAGCAGAAGTTCTTGAGGTTGCAGGTGAAAGTGTTGTAGACAGAAGAAGGTCGATCTCGAGAACCGACGGGTAGGATCAGGGTCTTCTTACCCATCAGCATGGTGGTTGAGCCCCCTGTCTCGCACGATAGAGCATCGAGAGCCCCCACTCAATTACGAACAGGGTCGTTGTCGGGAATGGGGACTTGTCGCCAACATCGGGCTTCTTTTTCTCCGAACTTGCATTCGAGTGATGTCTTCCTGTCTATTTCTTTGCTACACGGAGCATGATCAAGCATCAAGCCGCAGTGGATCATTAATTCAAGACGAAAGTTTCAGGTGATGTCAGGGTCAAGCATCTTGGATTCTGTGATTCTCTAGGAATTATTAAACTATTCATAGTCAAGTCGTCGCATCATTCGAGCAGGTTTTGCCAAACTCCCGTGGGTATCATCTTAACTCAGGAAACCAATATTTTTTTGCCGTCAACAAACCAACAACCTCTGTACCGTGCTCTCACTTCCAGTTCCTTAATTTCAACCAGCAACACCAACAATCGGTCTCGTGAAAGCCTCGTACTCAGGTGGTAGATCCATATGAGTGGGACTCGCGAATATATCGACTGCCCAACTATCATGTGGACTAGGCACAAAAAACTCGTTATCAATATTCTGTTCCTCGAGTTGCTCGATCGAGACCAGCGAGTTCCTTGCTTGATCTTTGTACTCCTTGATCCCCTCGGCTGAGATTTGAATGGGAAGTTTGAGCTCGACGGAAGGGAAACCGACACCGGCAGAGTGTATGCCCAACGAGAGGTTGAGGGCATATGTTCTTGAAACTAGGCAGCTATGGAAGGTTGGAACAAAGAACTTGTCCTTGGGCAAGGTGACAGGAACCACGATCTCGGCAGTGTAGAATCCGAGTCCCTTGTATTTGGTGCTGGGGCTGGGATACTTGGGCATCAGAATCTCAGAAGTTGCCGAGTCGTGACGGGAAAGAAGTGGACCTTGATCAAGGGCTCCTTCATGGAAGGTCCATTCTACTGAACCCATACACCGCGAAGACAGGTTGAGTGATGTAGAGTGTAATCCTTGACGGTGATCGAATACGCTATCCTTCTTCTTGGGAAAGTTTGGACGTGCGGCAACAGCATGCCATGTCGAAACTTTGAGTTTGCTGCTCAAAGATCCTAGGCGTGGTGGTGGCAATTTTGCTTCAGCAGGATCGAATCTCAGTCTGACAGTTGCCATTGTGCTGATGGTTTTTTCTCCAGGATTGTACGAGGTAGGAAGACGGAGGGATTTTGGTTGTTCGGCTTTGATGACCAAACATCCTAACTTGCCCTTGAAAACACCCTTCTTGATTGACTTTTGAGCTCGCACAATGTAGTCGCTGTCAGGGTCTTGTACATCAATCGGCGGTTGTTCGTCTACAGCGGGAATCACGTTCACAGTTCTCATCTTTGTAATAAGAGGACTGAGAGTGCCATCAAGCTCGTCGCCCGAAGTGATGCGAACAGCAACATGGTATTCGATCTTGGACATTTCCGGAGATAGATTGTCGTACTTGCCGACACTTCCCAAGCTTGGAGGGAGGTTCAGGTGTGCATCGTGGACGGATAGATGTTGTACTTCGTGCTTGCAGACCCTGGGAAGCAACTGTTTGGGGATCACAAAGACGAAAGGAAACTCGTAAGTCCGACCAGGTTCAAAGATCCGAGGTTGGGGATAGCATGATTCCGAGATGGGTTGTCTGAGTTTGAGGAACTGATGGAAAGCAGACGTGCCATTTGATAAGCCTGGCGACGTGGTCATCTTTTCGAGAAAAGTCTTGGTAGTGCCTGATAGAAGATTAGTAGGTGCTATATCGATGACGATACTGTCACACATACCAACGAACTGAATGTCAACATCTTCAAACCTGGTGTTGGTAGAAACGGCAATCTCAATCTTGCCAGAGAGCTTGTCTAGAGTCGAGTACACTGCTTTGTCCTCATCAAAGACAATGTTTACATGTGGCTTTGAACCCAAAGCTAGTGTCCGTAGCTTCGAAGCCATGGCACCATGGTATGAAGAAGAACAGGATGGAGAAGGAGACATGATGGCAGCTGAATAGATTTTATGTCGAGAAGACGATTCAACAATTAATCCGCTGGAGCGAGAGTATATGTAAGAAGCCACAACCTGAACTTATGACTGCTTTGAGATGGAGGTCGGGGTAAAGTAACCTCTGTAAAGGTATACACCGGAAGTGGTCCGTTCCCGAAAGTTCTTCGAATGGAATGTGGAGAGCGAGGGTAAGCAGGTAGGTAGTCGAAGAGCGAAGAATGTATAAAATGAAAATATAATCCGGAGTGTTTGATCGTTTTTCGAGGACGATCGATGCTCCTCTTTATAAGTGGGATGCTTTTTGACGTTTCCTTGACTCATCTCAACATGATCACATCTTCTAAATTCATGCCCTGGGACATTTACGCCCTGCAATTGAAAGGTCATACAAGCATGATCAACCCGCCTTACCCGATATGGCCTAGCCTCGCGCCCTCTTGGGAACAAAAGTCTGTCGGTATGCTTCCGCGCGAGAACCCGCCCTCTTGTTTCTTCAGCTCATCAACTACATGTGCTTACAGAACTTACCAATTGTTTGCATTCTCGAATCATTTTTCTTGATTGAATGAGCAGCGTGTAAAATCTCGTCTTTGTTCCACCTGATCCAAAGCTGTGAACTTTTCTTTCCACATCGTGCCGTCTGTATTATTGTTGAAAGCTCAAGCTCAGGAAAATATTCCCTAACGTTAGGTATAGCCTGTTGTATTCCCTAATGTAAGGTGCAGCCTTGTTGGTTTGTCACAACTTCTGCTAACAGCAGTCGCTGCCGGAACAAATTTACTAGCCTTTGTCGCGCGTCTCACATCCACATCGAATTTTTTATTCTGTTATTCAACAGTCAGCCCATACACGCCCTACCTTTTGCATCGCACGATCGGCGCGTGTTGAAAAAATTCGCCATCGTTGTTGCGTGCTCCTGTCCATCACATAATTATGCTTCGGCGTTGAGCGATGGACATGTATGCGGCTCTGTCTCTTCTTCACTGCTTGCATACATCCTGCGTGTTTATTCTTCTTTCTTTCTCGTCGTCGGTCGTCGGCTTCTTTGTCGATTGCCAACTTCCCCAGTATGAGCAAAGAGAACCAGTCCATGCTTTCGCTCCACAATTCCCGCTTCTTTTCCTCCTCCCCAAGGTCTTGAACTGCCCACATCCGCCTTGGCCGATTTTGTATGGAGACTTGTCAGTCGCAGGGCGCTGAAAAGAGTTCCTTGACTTTGACATCGATGGTCTTGATAAACGGTCCGGTAGCGGAGGGAGCTTGGGAAACCACGCATCCAGTTTCCGCATCGGGACATAGATGACTCTGATTATACTTTTTCGTCTTTTGCTTCCCCAGCTACACCATCTTCACGCGATGATGTGATCAGTCCAGAGTACTTGTATGACTCTGCGGAGTACTCAGTCTTCTACTCCGGGGTATTGACTCCTCTCATTCCGAAATACAGTATTTCTAATTCCGGGTATTATATTTCTTACTCCGAAGTGCCTATATCTTTCGGTATAGGGCAGTGTATCTCAATCCCGGGGTACTGTACACATCTACAAGAGCGACCCCACGTTCTCCTTGTCTTAGGCTTTTGACCACGCAAGAGCGGGGAGATCTGATGCTTATCTCTATAGTATACAGGTATCCAAATATTTTGTTCTCGGCCGTCCGGCCCACGTGGACTGTGCTATCAGCCCTCTATCGCAGGCCGAAGCAATAGCCGAGAGAAGAAAACGGTCCTATGGCGCTAGTTCAACAACCCCAGACAACAACCACTGACCGTGATTTCCTGGGGCTGAGTTGTAACCACACACACGACACGTCCCTTGTTCTTGCGTAAAGACTACATACATACAACAATACACCTTGAGGCTCTTTTGCACCGGCTGCACTTGGCTTACCATCCCGTCGGTACACGATCTTCACCACACCAAGCACCCCTCTTCAGCCCTTGACTCAGCAGCCGGTTCACTCATCATGTCAGCCTGGAAAAAGATAAGAGGTACACGTGCATCTTTCCCTTCTGACTCATCACAGAATGACTGATTTTGACTTCCACAGATGCTGTCCTGACATCTAAATGGAACAAACCTTTTCCCGTCACCATGATTCCTTCAGCGATAGGACTCTACATGGCCGAAAAGCAGAGTGACCGTCAACGACAGATCTTGGCCGAGATCCGGGCTTTGGGAGAGAATGATATCGATAAGGTCAAGGAGATTGCCAGCAAGCCTCGTTGAATTGACGCTCCAAGGTCATCGGCGGTCTTTTCATGGGGTCTATGGGTCTTTGATGGTTCATTGTTCGAGGACTGTATTTCTATGCAGGTTGGAGAGTTTGTCTTCTTGATCTTGCCCGTATCGATCTGAGATTGATTTGGATTGAATTTGATGGGCCTTGTTGGATAGGAATGGCTCGTATCTTTGTACATATGTTCTGATATAGCACGAATGTTATCCTCTACCAAACTCACTGATACCTTTGACCGTTTCGGGCTGGGACTCGAAACCTCCACTCGATGCAGATAGGTATGGCATGTGACGAGACTAATCGAGACAGATTATATAGGGTCACCACGGTGTCTTCACAAATGCGGAGTTGCAAGAGATGGATCGAATATATTGGTATCAAGTAGTTAGAATAGTCAAGACTATGTTCGGGTAAGAGTCTTCCGCAAACTCAGAAGCGTAGCCAGCCCTACAACTTTGCTTTTGTCTGTGCCTTCTTGAGAATGGGCTCCATCTTGGTTGCCTTCATGACATCTCCCTTGACCTTCAGTTTCCCGCTCATGAACAGCTTCTGTGCGTTGGCCTTGCCCTCGACGAGTTTTTGGAAGTCTGCGTCGCTCAGGTTGAGGTTGACTGTGATTGACCTATCAGCTCCGTGCTTGTGATTGTATGTTGAAGTATTTGGACATACCGTCTGACTTCTTTCCCTCGGGCGCGGTACCCTTGCCAACTTTACCGGTCTCCTTGAGGTCGATGTGCCAGCTCTCCTGTGCTCCAGAGGAGTTTTTGAGGGTGAAAGCGAAGACGGCACCACCCTTCTTGATGGCGTCCTTACGGTCGGCGTCGGACGAGAGGGCTTGTGAGATGGCGTCAAACGCGACGGAGGAGGGGAACGAATCTGCAAGAGTTCTTGTCAGCTTTTGTACCCTCGTGAGATCTCTCGAGCAGCTAGGCCATACCGTCCTTGAGAGACATGATGTGCGATGAAGCGGAGGGTGTATCGAGCTCGGGAGTAATGCTTCTGTGATGGATACGAGAGGGCTACTGTTGCTTTGGAAGAGCAAAGCTGGGCTGTGGTTCCTAGACGCTATCTTCTAGTATCGTAGCGCGAAGAGGAGAAAGAGGCATGTGAATGCTGTAGACAAGATAGGTAGGAATGACGATCAGAAGGAAAGACAAGTGTAGAATCTGGGGAACCGAGGAATCAACAGGCATGTGATTCTTGGCAATGACGTGCATGACTCGTACAATTGCACCGATCTGCTCACCTGCTCACCTGCTGTCCGAAATCTTTGAGCATGTGACTGTCCCCTTCTCCAAGTCGTCTTCTTTTCATGTGACACTGCTCGATGTCAATAATGATACGTGCTTCATAGTCGAGTCTAGTAGCGACCGGCACTACGGACTCCACCAAGATCTTCACCGTCAAACCGATTTCCGACTCATTCATTCATCACAATGGACACAGGAGCACGATGAGAAGAAGCTCGGATGGAAAACCTTGGGACATATACGACTGTCATGATCTCAAGGTTCTCAATATGTCTCTTTCATGAACGAACCCTTCCAAATCATTTCCATTTGCCTACACGCATCTCTATTCGAGAATCATCATCATATCGCATCATCGCAAAAACCCGTCCACAGTCAAGCCTTTCTCCCTAGAAAATGGCATCAAGGCATGCGCAAACAAGGTTGGTGGCATCGATGAAGAGCACCGCGTCCCAAGAGGACAACGCAACCGAATTAGCGGGATTGGACGACTCTGCCGCTGTTGATGAGCTTGCTGCAGTGCTTGAAGACGAGCTGGATGAAGAGCCAGATCTGGCCGAGGTAGTCGAAGCTGACGGAGTCGTCATAACGGAAGAGCTGGAAGTCGATTCTCGAGAAGAGGTAGAGGTTGCCTCTGCCGCTTCGGAAAAATTTGATGTGGATTCGATGGTGGTAGAAGATGCCGAAGAGGTAACTTCATCCTCGGACTCTGCTATGGAAGCAGAGGATGTCGATGTGGTCGAACTTGTACTCGTGGATTCTGCGTCAGTGGTATTCGCTCCTTGGAGACACCACGTTATCTGGTACTCTGAGTTGCTACAGGGTGACTGAAGCCTCCATGTGTTGGCATAACAGAAGGGGCTCTGCTGCGCCTCTTGAAGATTGTCCCAGGTATAATGCAGAGCATTGGCCGCGACTACACCATCACAACCTGACTTGAGAAAATTGACACCTGTTTCGATGGCATCAATCACAGTCTGGAAACTTTGGATCGCGGCTTCTCCGATGGACTCTTCTGCCACCTCGGCCACTGCGCTCACAGCATCTGGAAGTTCTGTCAGTCACCTCGACGCATGCTACATACAACGAATTACTTCACCGGAGATATCTTCACTGTCCGCGTTATGAGCATTCATTATGCTAAAACTAACGACAGTGTCTTGAGCATTGTCTGCAATCTCGAAATTCAAGTACAGAGATTGGACAACGTCATATGACACTGTGACTGGACTCGAGCCGCCCTGTTCACCAATGTCGGCATCGAAGGTTTTGACTTCAGTGTATGGTGCTCCGGCAGAACTGATAATGACCTCGAGTTTGTCTGAACTCATGAGAGACCTTGTCTCTCCAATGTCGATGCCATCGATCCAGAAGACGTATGGTGCAGCACGGACGAGTTCTGCAAACATCATCAAAGAGATTAGGTATCTGAGAACCCTGACACTGGGAGAAGCCTTGCTGATAGACAGGTATTTGAACATGCTTGCGATGGGGGAGAGTCAAGGTGTTGACCTAAAGTAGTCTAGAGGTAAGAAAGAGGGAACTGTTGTTTGACTTCGAGGAGAAAGATGTAGGAAATCACTCCCGCTACTTGTAGCCAAGGACGACGCTTGACTCCATAGCAATTCCCTGTCAGCATCGCCGCAAATCATCTTCAATGCATGGTTTTCTGAATAACCACAGTGGCATTGTTGGTGGCTTTGCTATATCCTACCTCATGCACTTCGGTATCTACAGCCTATCTCACGCACTGCGAGTTACGGGAGGCTGGAGGATGAAACGTATCTTACCTGCGTTGGGGGAGATAATGCATAGATTCGGATATCAGTATCTTGTACCAAAGGTTTCTTGTATGAGGCTTTCAGGCCAAGACATACAGTGCGTGCTGAGGCTTGTACCCTTGCAGCCTTGCATAGAACAAGGCGACACGGGTGTTGCATTCTCCTTCATACATGAGCGCAACTCTATGCAATAGGATGAAAAGGGCTTCCAACAACTTCTGGCGACGGCTGAAATGCAGTCATTCAAAGATTGCACAATTGTGGAAGAGATCTAGAACAAAAAATAGTCTTTACTTATCTGCATCCCAGATCATAACTCGATCCTATCCATGAACCGTACCAGAACAACAGGGATCTTGCAGCACGATGAACAGCCTTCGAACATTAGAGATGCTCGAGAACTAGCACATGCCCTCATAAATGGTACTGGCAATGAAGCTATTGCTCTCATAATCATAATCCAACACCAGTCCAGAAGGAATGTCGACGCCGAATTCACCATCATAGGCGTAGGCAGCCCATTCACCAGCTATCGTCACCAGTCAGTTCCACAGCATCCATAAACCTCAACACAAAGTGCAGAAAATTGCGAACTTACGTCCTTCCTGGTTTTCAAAATCATATCTCAAAGCCTGAGCACCAACAGTACCACTCCTTCCATCATCACTGACATCCCAATAAGTATACCTGAACGTCTCCGGTTTGTCCTCGAAGAACGTGGCCCAAAACCTGTAATGCTGGGTGCTGTTCTCAGCATCACTGCCAACAACCCACTCTAGAGTCAAAGTCCTGCAAGGAGCGGTGCCTTCGACGGCGTATTGGATACGTTGAGTTAGGCCTGATTGAGGATTCGTGACGTCGGAGTTGATGCTGTAGCCGCTCCAGAGTACGGCAAAGGCGTCTTGGGCGATGAAGCCGTCGCTTTGGATACCAAAAGCCGGGAATGGGAGGTTGTGTGCGTCTGCGTTGCCGCCGTTGTTGTTGATGGATATGACCTTGAGTTTTGGCATCGCATGTTAGTATGATCAAAGACTTTTCCCTGCTGATCCTGTTCTTGACTGCGGAAGGGGATTGTTTTTGACTTACTCCGTTGATTGAAGCATACACGCTTACACCATCGCTAGAAATGTTTCTGAAATAGATTGGAAAAGGCATGTCCTCAATCTCGGCATAGTTGTTGAAGTTTGTGAAAACGAGTGGAGTGGGTGAAGACAAGTAGGTCGGTGCCAAAGAGACTTTCGAGGCCCCGACATGGGTTTCGTAGACGGTGACTGAGCTGGTAAAAGTGGGAAAGTAGTCCACGAAGTTTGCCGCAGTTATGTCCGTTTCAGTATAGGTGGCTGCTGGGAGATTTAAACAGCTGCATGCGGATGAGAGCAAAGCGGTTCGATCGAGAGATGTTGTTGTCGATGTATGGTTCTGCTGGTAAGGTGGTGCTTGATACGATGGTGGTGTGGTATAGGCTGGTGGGACAGCACTTCTCTTCGCTATGCTTGGTCTTCCATCACAGAATGTCAAGGTTTGTGTTGCGCTAGGATTTGTCAGAGATTGATGGGGGTCTTCTGCCAGTAATCAGAGAATTGGTCCGTACACTGTAGTTGGTGTAAAGCTCGAGAACAAGGTTATAGTAAAGTCCTGGGAGATGCTAATATGAGTGGTAGTAGTGGGATGTAGGCTGATATAAGAACTACAGAACGATGATTGATCAATTGAAGGGGGGAGTAGAGTGTTCAGGGCAGCTTCGCAAGAAAAAGGGAGAGTCCCATAACCTCCGGGTTGGATGGGTGAAGCAGTTGCGATGGGGAAGACTACGGCCAAGAAAGCCAGGACACCAGGAGAGAACTGCATTTTGGTATACTGTAAAAAGGATGGATGTTGATGGAAGTGCAATATTACCTGGAAAGCTCTATGTATTTATATTCAATAGCAAGCGGGATGCATACCAAAGTAGGATCAAGATCAGACCAGGTTCTGCATACTCATATC
Organism: Dothideomycetes sp. NU30; assembly: GCA_026013035.2. NCBI lineage: Eukaryota > Fungi > Ascomycota > Dothideomycetes > Dothideomycetes sp. NU30. Next base: position 170,239 of record BSBH01000026.1, read on the forward strand.
CACTTTGATTTAATGTCGGAGCGTTAGTTCTGAGCTATTCTTGCTCCCATTCATATCCATGTTCAGCTAGCAGTGAGCAAAGTGCGGCATCTTCGAATCTCCAGATCCTTGTGTATTTTAGGCACACCTTGATGATGACGGCGATACATGTGTCTCCGTTGGACAGTCTGCGGTCGTGGGAGATTGGTTTTCGAAAGATCACCTCAGCTCCAGCGCGCAAGTCCCTTTCGTGATGCAGAGCACAGGGCATCAAGGTTCCATAAAAGCCTGCGTGCATGGTCGATTGGCAGGAGTGCATATGCACCGCATGCTCGAGTCACGCGCGAGCTTCGCGAGTTCATTGACTACATATCCCAGCTTGATATTTGTAAAGACTTCTTTCAGCACAATTGTGTACCGGTAGTGAAAAGAAGGTAGCTTTCGATGTCGTCGTCGCTGTGTAATTCAAGGACTCGGCAAATTCTCGCCGTATGTTGTGAAGCGAAGACTTGGCAGATTGCAAAACCACCTTCTTACCAAGGAATCTCGTTGTCTTTGTTGTTGGAAAAACACTTTCATCGAAATCAAAGAAGAGTCAAGGTTCGCAGACCAGCATGGTTCTGTACTTCAGTTAAATCGAGATTTCTGAGAGTCGAGTGAGTAGAGGCAGGTTCGCGAACACAAAGCACCCCCAAAAGTCTCTCCGAAGCAAGCTCACGACCTTAACAACTGCGTTGACTCATACTACGATTCCTGTAATCTTGGACATACAGAGAGTCCGTCATCGATAGCACTGCCCGAAAGCCCTGCCCTGGGTAGCTTCACTTTGAGGTGTTCTGCTCTAAGGTGTTCAACCCAGGGAGCATAGTATGTGATCTCCAAGCGGTGGTCGCTCAGCAGACTTATATTCTCTGCGACCGAATTAGACGTGTTCATCTTTCTGCGACTTGCAGGGAGAGGGCTCATCCGCTATAAAGCCTTAAGGACCTGCTCGTGGGTGCCGCTGAGGGAGCCCTCTCGTTCTTCGTACGGCGATTATCAATGGAAACATACCAGTCGTCATTTTGCCTCTCTTCAAATTGCGCTTGAATGATCTTTCCAGCTTCAAGCGACTTCTTTGCCTTCTTCTTTCTAGACCGTGCTGCCTCCCGTTTGACGTATTCTGGTGAGCCATAGGCTAGGGTCAGGCCCTTGCCCTTTTAAGGCGATTGTTGATGGAAGCTGGGTTGTGCCAGTCGTTTTTGTCCCATTCTTCGATGCGCTTATGTGATCTTGCTAGCTGCCAGTAATCTCTTAACGTCTAGCTCGATTTCCTCGTCCAGAATCCTTTTCCCCTGTTCTTGACCAGGGGGTGGAGAGGTTTCATCACCCAAAGTCGTCGTTGAGTAGCTTGAATGATAGCATTTCCTCGTCGCTGTCCTTCTTCTTCTTATGTATGGAGCAGAAGCGATGCCAATGATCTCCGTATCTTTCCTTCGTCATGTTTCTTCCTCCAAGAAGATATCATGTCCACGGACCTATGATATCTCTTTGCCTGGCAAGCCCTTGTCCAGTTGCAGTCAGATGTAAGTGATGTGCTGTCTCTTTTTATCGCACTATCTCACGGTACCGCTTGTACTTGCCCGATTCGGTTGTGACGACCGTCCCGGCCATCTCATGTGGGGTCTGGATAACCGCTATCACAGGCGTATGATCACAGCGGAAAAGAAATTCATATCTCCCGCAGTTGCAGATATGATATCTATGCTCAGGTAAGTGATAGACTATAAAGCTAGGTTCTTCGTCCTCGGGACTCTCGTGTCGTTCTAAGATTCTCTTTAATGAACTTCAATCCATTATCGAGAATGTCTTCTACTTCCACTATCCCAAGTACTACTTCTGCTATCTCCAAACAAGAGCCATCATGGCAAGAGATAGCAGCAAAACTGCAAGCCCATCGTGCCCAAACCATCACCGAAATCTCCCCTCGACTCCCTCAGATCCCTCCTAATCTCCCCCTCAATGTCACCTCAATCCCAAAAGCTCTCCTCAGCCCCGAAGAACTCTCCATCACAGAATCAAGCCCAGAATTCCTACTCTCCAACCTCGCAACCGGAACCCTCACCTCCACGGCCGTGACAACCGCGTTCCTCCGCCGCGCAGCCCTGGCCCAAGGTCTAGTAAACTGCACCACAGAATTGTTACCTCAACGCTCCCTCGCTCGAGCCAAATACCTCGATACCCATTTAGCAAAACATGGAAACCCCATCGGACCTCTGCACGGCCTTCCCATTTCGGTCAAAGAACACATTGGCATGAAAGACCTTTCTCTAAACGCCGGTTTCATCTCTTGGACGTCGAGGACCTCACCTTCCGACGCTGATATATTGACTTATCTATACAACGCCGGTTGTGTTTTTTACGTCAGGACAACACAACCGCAGACACTCATGCACTTGGAAACTTCCTCGAACCTGTACGGAGAAACCGTCAACCCTTACAACCGCGACTTGACCAGTGGAGGCAGTTCCGGTGGCGAGGGAGCTTTGTTGGGTATCAAAGGCAGTTGTCTAGGTATCGGTACGGATATCGGAGGCATTATACGTTGTCCAGCGGCAAACAACGGTTGTTTTGGATACAAACCTACGAGCTATAGATTACCCATGGGAGGATTGGCAGCGACGATGATGGGTGCCGAACATATTGTTCCTACAATAGGACCTATGAGTACCTCTCTGCAAGGTTGCAAAATCTTCGTCAAAGCGATCTTGGAGCAAAAGCCTTGGAAACGTGATCCCAGTTTGATTCCTATGCCTTGGAAACAGGGGTCTTTACTCGACATTGTACCTGGATCTGGAAAAAGAAAACTGAAGATTGGAGTTATGAGAGATGATGGTGTTGTAAAGCCTCATCCGCCTATCCTCAGAGCAATGGACAAACTCATCACAGCTCTAAAACAAACAAATCTAGCAGACGTCGAAATTTCCGTCGTTGATTTCCCGCCTATGGATCACGCAGAGGCCTGGAGGATCATCAGTAGCTTGTACTTCTCCGACGGCGGCACCGAGGAAAAAACCGCCATCGATTCTTCCGGAGAACCTTGGCGTCCTCTGTCCAACTTTATCATCAAAGATAATCCCAACGTTCGACTCCTCTCCATCAACGAAGTTTGGAAATTGACGGCTGAGAGAGAAGGGTACAGGAAAGCTTACTGCGAGCACTGGAATAGTATTGGTGGTCAAGAAGAAGTTGATGTCTTGCTTTGCCCGTTGGGACCTGGTGCTGCGCCGCCTCTGAATTGCGCTAGATATTGGGGTTACACTTCTCTGTTCAATCTTTTGGACTATCCGGCTATCGCGTTTCCAACTGGCTTGAGATGTGTGCCTGAGATCGATGGCAAGGAGGAAGGGTATTTGCCGAGGAATGGGGATGATGAGTACAATTACAGGCTATGTGAGTATAAGAAGTGCATCCTCTTTTGTTTCGGTGAGCAGATTCTGAGCTGACGACTTGTTTCAGATGAACCGGAGATGTATCGTGATGCGCCGTTGTCGTTGCAATTGGTTGGACGTCGTTATGGAGATGAGAAGGTGTTTGAGGCTTTGGAGCTCATAATGCAGGCTGCAGGTCTGCCTCTCTCAAGCTAGATAGACATATCTATGCCAACAAGCCACTGGAAAACTATGTCGCGACATACTGAGAATTGGAGGGGAATTTTACTGCTTGTGTTCCGTATCTCTACTTTCCTCACTTGAGATATTTGCGTCGGCCTTTTCAGATGCGTATTTGTATTCCAGGATTAGAGGGGTTTGTTCTTCTCGAGATTTTTTTTTTTTTTTTTTTTTTTTTTTCGAAAGACGCCGTTGTGAACGAACGGTATGTAGGACGACCAGATATGATTACGCACTCAGCTTAATCACCGCCTTTTGTAACTGGAATTTGACTAGATATGGCAGCTGTTTTTCGAAAGCGAGAGAAGCGGTGGTTTGATCTTTGGGCGTTAATATCAGAGCAATCCCAGCCAATTCTTGCAGCCGTCGTATTTTGTTGGGGGTATATATCAACGACATCTACCAGCGGCTCTGCACAAGAATGAGACGAGTCGATGTGGGATTTTGCTTTGTTCATTACTAGCTCTAGCCGGAAAGTTGCGATACAGGGAGGAACTAGGCGCTGATAATAGCGAGGTAGATAGGAGAAGTTGTCGTAGAATCATGAGATACCGAGATTGTGGCCACCGAGGATGATGGAACAGGGCAGGAGAAAGTGTATTGTCTGAGCATTGACAAGTTACTGGTTATGTTGAGATCAAAAGTCGACCGCTTTGTACTCGATAGTATTTCTGCTGAACAATCGTGACCTACCTCATAGAGACAGCACTCCACATCTCTTGTTCTGTAGCATCCTCAAGACACTGATGGACAATGAGAATTGGAAATCAAGCTTCATGCGGGAAATGTAATATGGCTGATAAGCTCTGAGCTTTGGACATGCTTTCAGTAGCGCTTTTGCAAGACTTTAGGTATGTCAACATCTTTCAATGTATTCAGATCGGTTTTCCACCGAATCTCGCAATGTTCGAGTTTGGACTGCAAACGAGCAATCGAAACAATAGAAGTCACAATAAGGGGGCAGTCGATATGGACTACCAGTTTTTGCAAGTTAGAGAATCTCTCTAGCCAATGATGGAGAGTCTCGTCGTCCAGCCATGCTGCAGCGAGTTTTAGAGAGCTGAAGCGGCCCTTGATACTGATTGCCTTTAAGGTTTTCAGTATCGTCAACGCTTCGAAGCATTCCTTGTCGAGGTTGTGTACAGGTTGGATATATTGTTGGGTGCAGTACTGAAGTGACAAGATCGACAGATGCGGTAAGTGGGAAAGGGTCGGACAAACAGAGGATAGAGTATCGCTCACGTCGATAGAAAGGCTGACATCGGTAAGAAGACGCATATGTGAGGATACGAGAGAGGCAAGAGCTTGTGAAGAAATTTTTCAGTTCATGGTGCAAGTGTTGACAGGGGGAAATTGAACTTTGTACGCCGCAAGAGCTCGGACAATGGCACTGCTGTCCACTAAATGTAGCTTCAACTTCTCCAGCGTGCTCGTTGATGAAAGAGCACCGAGACAGAGACATTCGTAGAGATGCGGGAAGTTTCCATGTTTGCTAATCTTCAAAACGCGGAGTGATTTGCATTGCTGAAGGAACCCGATGAGAGGGAATGTCAAGGTAAACTTGCGTCCTTGTGTGATGTCGAGTACCTCTAAACGTTCTGCAAAGTTGCTCATGGCAAGATGGAAGAAGCGACTGAGAAGGACGTGGTGGAAAGCATTGTGACAAGAGAAGGATTTCAATGGACCTTGGGGGGTTCTCCTTGGGGTACATTCTCTAGCGAGGACCATAGCAGATCGGTCACACGGTGGAAACAGAACTTGTTGACGAACATCAAAGAGAGGTGCGTGTCATGATCAGCTGCATCGATGACAGCCAGCTGAAGCTCTGGTGGTAATGATGGTCTTGTCATGACGGTAAAAGAACATCAGTCTAGGGTAAGGGGAAGTCTGTAACGATGGATGAAGGAGTCCATGCAGCCGCAGATGTGAGCAGTTGGAAGTAAGTTACAGAATGGTAATAGGTTGTTAAGCGCCAAGTCATGTCATAGTCACGTGCCTTCGTGGAGTGCAGAGCAGGGCAGCTGCAGGCGATAAGGATATCAAGAGTATCGACATTGCTAGGAAGGCAGTCAGTATTTGATGGTAAGTTGGATGGAGATGGAGGATGAATTAATGGAGGCTCTCCATCAGGAGGCACTTGTACGGGGTGATTTTGTGCATGGCATACAGTAGTACAGTTATGCTAGAGGATAACCGAGTCAATGATTAAAGTTTGGCGAGATGAGCGGAGTTTGCGGGATTTAGGCGACTAGCGCTTGTTTACTTTGGGCAAAGTAAACACACATTGCCTGACTGCACAAACACTGCACATGGACACAAACCAAACACGATGAATTATTTCCTTCTAGCCCAAACAAATTGAGGAACAGCAAAACACACGACATATAGCACAATGGTGTCAACAAGAGCCATGGCGCGCCAGGCGCCGTCCACCGAGGACGAGGACAAGGACAAGGACAAGGAGAGTCAACTGACTCTACGCAAGAAACCCGTGCGACGAGGAAAAGCTGCCACTGCTGCTGCTACTTCTGCTGCATCTCCACCAGCTGTTACGCAGGCAGTGGAAAAACCAAAGCCAGCAACGACTGCGAGACCTACGAGAAGACGTCCTGTGACACCAATCGAACCACCGCCGCCAGCAAAAGCGTCGCCACTTTCCCCCAAGAAGATCACTCAAGTCGCTAAAGCGCCTGTTGTCGTTGCCGAAGCACCAGCAGAGAAGAAGACGACGCGTTCACGAAAGCCTCCTGTGCCGTCAGCCACCGTGCCCAAGACAAGACGACCCACACGAGCCACTCCTGCTCCTCCTGTGCAAGCACCAGTCAAGCCACCGTCACCAAAGCCACGTGCTACGAGACGCAAAGCTGCTCTGCCAGCTGCTGCCAGAGGAAAGGCCGCCAGAAGTCAGAAATCTAAGCCGGAGCCTGAGCCAGAGGTTGAAGAACCACAAATCGAACCAGAACAACATGAAGAAGAGACGCTCGACGAGACACCTGCTACCCTTGAACCTGAGCTTGACACTCGGCGAGATGTTGCAGCCGAAGACGAGTCTGCCGCTGAGGAAGACGAAACACATGAAGCAATTTCTGTCGCGGCACCAGAAGATCCCGAGGACATGACTGAAGACGAACAAGACGAGCATGACGAGGACAACGATGCTACTATCCAAGAGCAAGCGCAAGAAGATCAAGCAGAAGAAGATCTGGATGAGCAGGTTGAGTCAGCTCACTCGACGCCAAAGATGAGAATCACAAGGTCACACGACGTCCGACAGAAAGATGTGGAGGAAGACAAAGAGGGCCAAGACGACGACGACGAGGAGGAGGAGGAAGAGGAAGAAGACGACGAGGAAAAGTCTTCGGATGACGAACTCTGCGGGCCCAAGACACCAATGCGTCGTAACATGACTCCCGCACGTCACGCTGCCTTTTCTGTCAACGCCCGAAGGCTGCAGACGCCAGCTCGAGACTTTGTCGTACACCGAAACAACAAAGGCACTCCCCAGACTCAGCGCGTTCCCACCAAGACTGTTGATGCTTCCACACCCCAACGATCCATGACTGTCTCAAGAGCTGCGGGCAAGGCCATGGTTTTCCGCCCACTCAACCAGAAGACACCCAGACAAACCACTCCCGTTCAAGACGTCGAGTCTCACGAGCAACCTGTCGATCTCGAGTCCACCGTAGAGTCAGATGCCGATGATCTTGGTCATTCCGAGGTGGTCGACGTGACTACGACGACGCCCGAACCAGCTCGTAAACTTGACTTTGAACCAGAAGAGCTCGAATCTGAAGACGAACTTGCTGGGGACGGCCATGCCACTGACTCTGAAGACGACGAAGACACTGAAGAGGACACTGTTGTCGAAGACGACAATGCCAAGGAGTCAGACTTTGAAGATGTCCAAGCTGAAGACGGCGAGGAAGTCTCGGAAACGACAATCGCCAGCATGGATGAAAGCGACGTTGACGACAGCATCATGCCTGCACCACAACTTCACGTCGACATCGAATCTGCACCTTCGTCACCAGCTTCAGAAACCATCGAAGCTCCCCATTACGAGGCAGAAGATTCGGAACTTCTGTCGTCTCCAGCACCTTCAACTCCTGCTTCTGTCATTCGTCGTCATCTCGATGCGGAAGATTCGCCCACCGATCACATCTCACCACCAACGAGACCATCCATGTCGGACAACGAACTGCTCTCGCTGATAGAACAAGAAGAGAATGCTACACCAAACCCCAAGTCTCGCATGTCCGTTTCCACTGCGACGGCAAAGATGCTGCAGACTCCTCGCATGGAGTTTGCTCTGGGTTGTGTTGATGCCATGGATGTTGATCAGACTCCTTCAATCACGGTAAACGACGCCTCAAACGACCATCAAGATACCGTCACCATCAACCCCGAATTATTGGGAGTAGACGAAGATGGTGTTGAACTCGCTTCAAAATTCGAAAATGCTGCTGCCATTCCAACTCCTTTCTTCAACACTCCAGCCCGTCAACGTTTGAGCATGGGCTTGTCACATGAACGTATGAGTATGCTTCAAGAAGACATTTTCAACTTTGTCAATTTCGACCTCGAGTCTCCCGAAAAGGCCAATCGTCGTTCTTCGGTCGCCGCTTCTGTTTTGCATGCCGATCAAGACCATACCATGGCCACACCGCGACCCACTAGTCGTCGTCACACACAGTCACATGGATCCGCGGTCAAGATTGGTGTGAATCAGACTCCCGGGGAGAGAAGAATGTCACACATCCCTCCCACGCCGCCAAGCTACGCCAGGTCTACCTTTGCATATGATGCTCGTCGCAAGTCATTGCCTGTTTTCCGTGCCTCTACACCAGACAATATGTCGACACGGCCTCACACAGCCGATACTGCCGCCAAGCCCACAACGAGTGACTCTTTCGCAAAACTGTGGACGAGCATGCAGTCCAAGCCTTCGAGTCGTCGCTCGACCATTGTCACGGCTAGCACTCCCAGGGCGACGGATGCCCACACACCTCTCGCCCAAAGCATCAACAAGCGCAACTCGACACCTTCTAGGGGCTCTCTTCCGACTGTGCAACTTCGTGAAGCAGAGAACACACCCGTCCCCTTCACAGGCCCAAAACCGCGTCGGCACACTCCAAGCTCAGCCCTGAAGCCCACGCTCCGTTCTAATGCAAACTCCTCAAGTCGCTACGAATCACCGCACACGCCAATCAAAACTCCATTGAAACCTGCCTGTCAAGCAACACCAGCAGCCTACCCAATGACACCTCACCCTTCTCAACCTCTGAAGTCCATCACCGCGCTAGTCGAGGTCTTCACCTTGGACGGTTCCTCAGCATCCAGCCCATTCATTGCACTTCTCCAACGTCTCGGCGCACGAACAACAAAATCCTGGTCTGATCGTGTAACCCACGTCGTCTTCAAGGATGGCTCCCCTACCACTCTCCAAAAAGTCCGTCTCAGCAACAAGGACGAACAAAAAGTCCATTGTGTAAACACACGCTGGGTGATGGATTGCGAAAGTGAGGGCAGAAGACTCGACGAAACAGACCTTCTTTACGCAGTCGACGTGAACGAAATCCCACGAGGTGGCCATCGCAGACGCAAATCAATGGAGCCAGCTACACTGAAGAACATTGACGGTAATGTCGTCAACAGCAGCAACAGCAGTAGCGTCTCCTCCAACGACCGCAGCGTCGCACGCAACAACAGACAAAGTTTCTCCCGCGTCAAGATTCCTTCCAGGTTATCCACAGCAAGCAGTTTCTGGGGTGAAGACTCGCCTGTCAAAGCCACGCCCAGAGTTTCTAGGGATTTCCCTGATGATGATGATGTCGATGATGAGGAAATGGCGGATCAATTCTTCGCTGAACCGACGGGGACGTTTGAAGTTCCTGTTGAGATGGGCATGAGAGCTGAGGAGGTTGGCCAGCAGACTGCGCCTGTCAAGAGGGTTAGAAAGTTGAGATTGAAGGATGAGGATAACAGACGGTTGACTTTTTTGGGTGGAAGGGACTGAAAGAAGTAGATAGTAGCTTGGGTGTGTAAGGTGTCTTTGTCTTTGCTTTACTATTCGGAAGAAAGGGGGGAATAAGGCGTTGTGTCTGAGTATGGGGCGTTCAGGGATGTCGTCTCTCTCCTTTTTACATCACTCTTTCGCAAGGATTGTCTAAATCGACTGTTTTTATTCTTCAAAAAAATACTGCTTCCAATTTCTTGTTCTCTAATTTCTTCTTTTTCCTGTTGCCTTTCTCTCTTTTTACTATCTTTGCCTTCCTTCTTTTCTTCTTTTCTGCCCTCCTTCCTCCCTTGCTTCACCCTTTTTCCCCTCTCTCTCTTCCTCTCTTCCTCTCTTCCTTTCCAACCCACTCTTTCCCACATTTGATCCTTTCCACCCCATCTGCCCCTTTCCTTTCAAAGCCTCAAAATCCACCCAACACACCGAAGCCCAAACATCCCGACCGGAACAACACCATAAACAACAAAATACGAAAGCCCAACGACCGTGGAAGAAACGACCAGGAGGTTGGAAAACAACACTAGTCTATCGCGAATTTGATCTATTGAGGAGAACAGAGAGTCGACCAATCCGACGATAAAGTTGTGGGCACGGCAGCGAGAATGTCGTTCCATCGGCAGACGACAGCTTTCGTCTAGAGAAGCGACTGTGGGTGAGGAAGTCGTGGTTGTGGTTGCGGCGGTGATGGTTGCATCTTGGGTCATTGCATCATCGTCTTGGCTCGAAGTCTCAAAGTCGGTGTGCTCGATTTCTTTATCCATCAAAGGAGGAGGTAGAGTGGAAGAAGTAGTCGGGATTTCAATCTCCATAATTTATTCTGGGGGGTCTTTTGCTTCAAAAAGTAGGGTCTCTAGAGAGGAGGTCGGGGATGTAGTTTCGGTGGTTTGATTCGGTGTGAAAAGGAGGGAGGGTTAGTTACCAAACTCTCTCGTTTAGAAATCGTGGACCTTGTAGAGATCTGAGAAGAAAAGGTAGTCAGTTGGGAGATTGAAGGTCCTCTTATGAATATTTTTTGAGATTTTTCAGGAAATTTGGCTTGAAAGGATCTCTTGTTCTATCAGAGTTTTTGATACACAACCCATGTCAAAGTGATTGGAACAGTTGTCCTATATGACCGAATGAAGAGGTGAATCAAAAAAAAAAAAAAAAAACATGCTCAAAATGCCGAAAGATTGAGCATGGCATCTAGACTTCTACATCCAAACATGAACTCCTCGCATGAACCCCTGCCACCAACATATCTTCCACCACTAGATCGTCACATACCTCAAATTCTCGCTCTTTCAACCTCAACCTCTTCCTCCTTGCTAACCTCCCCATCTCCCAACTTCTCCCCCCTGTTCAACCTCTCCCACAACCCCTTCCTCAACTCATGTCCCTCCATGAACTTATCAAACCACTCCTTCTTATACACTGGCAACTGTCTTCCCTTTCCATCCTCACCTTCCCCGGCAAGTTTTCTCACAGTCTCGAAATACTCTTCAAAATCGGGGAATATGGTCGTGAAAGCGGGTCTGTCACCTTTGCGTTGTACTCGTTCTTGTTCCCAGGATTGTTGGACGGATAAAGGTGGAAGAGTTGTGCGGCCCGACAGGAGACGGGAGGCGAGGACGGCTTGCCATTCGAAAATTTTGAAGGTTAGACCTGCGCCGACCTGTTTTGTTGAAATGAACAATGTTTAGCATGGTTGACGGAGAACAGGAAGGGGAAGAAAAGGGAAGCGAAGGGAGGGAAAGGACTTACAGCTCCGATGAAGAGCAAAGTCGGATCTCTCTGATAGACTACGTGTTGATATAATCCTGGGACCCTGTTGTTCCTGACCTCTACTTGTGGTAAGAACGGTAGGCTCCAAGAGAAGCCGGTGCCGCAGATTATGTGATCGACGTCCTCGGCAGAGGTACCATCGATGAAGTGGACGGTGCGCTGATTGTTAGAGGTGTCGATATGGGATATGGAGGGTTTGCGTGCTATGCCAGGGTTGTTGAATGCGCCGTCACCAAAGTAGACGTTGATTGTGTGGCCGTTGACTACCGCATAGACTTTGTCTTTGACGGTGCCGACCAGGTCCACGCAGATGTCTGCTGCAGAGACTGAGCCACCTAATACCACGACTTTCTGTTTGATGTTAGTTACTGTCAACCTCATAGCCATTTGAGGAGTAAAAGAAAATTCATCACTCACCTTTCCACGATATGCCTCCCTACCCCGATACATCTTACTATGCACCACAGCACCTGGTCTCAATCTCTCGAACTCTTCCATCCCTTTGACTTCGGGCACATACGGCACATTGAAATGCCCACTCGCAACCACCACAGCATCGAATCTTTCCTCCCACCAATAATCCTTATCTCCTTCTTCTCTCCTCAGAATGACTTTCCATTCTTCCCCTTCTTTTTCGGCTCTCTCCACACTGGTCCCGTAACATACCAAGTCGTTGTATCCGTTCCTGTGAAAAAGCCCTTGAACATAGTCTTTCAAGACGTTCCAATGACGGAAAGGAGAGTTGAGACCATGCATGGCTATACCACGTTTGGACAAGGTTGGAGAAATGGACTCCTGAGTGTACTCCATTGTAACCACGTCGACGTTCGTCTCAAGATAAGGATAGATCGAAGATTCATTCCAGCGAGGTTGGTTGTTTCTGCTTTGATGGCTTGGGAGTGAGGATGGTGTTTTCAATGCTGGATCGGCTGTCCTTGTTGCTAAAGCGTTGAAATTTCGCAAAGGTACTGGTGGAGTTTCGTCGCCGTACCTGTAGAGGAAAAATCTCAACATGAAGTTCTCATGGAAACGCTGCAACAGATAGGGAAAGTAATGAACAAGTAGGGCATCTTCCAGACATCAACATCTCCCCTAATCGTCCCACGATGGCTTTCCTCAAGACGAGAGCGACAGCCACGGTGATGAGATCAGGGAAAAATAAAAGAGGCGGAAAAAGAAAAGATACGAGAAGATATTACAACCACATAAATAGAGGGCAAGTAACGGAAAAGATGTTTCAAAAAAACTCACCAACAACCACCAGGACCACTCTGCCGTTCAAACACCTTGATCACATCAAAACACTCCTCTCTCGCAAGCGCATCCACAGTAATCGCTCCACTGGGACCTGCCCCAATCACCGCAACCCTCTTGATTTTCCCTTTCTCGATGTTCATGTTCGGATCTCGATATCTCCCAGAGTCAAGAGTAATAATCTCCGGGTGCTTGAAGTGAGGTTGTCGAGAAGGCACAATAGTTGGAAGAAGAGGTCCGTCTTGCCCGGGTTGTGTTGACTACCTTCCTAAAATGGGGTTGGTTTTGCCAAGACTTTTGGGATTTTCTGTCTCTTCTTGCGTGATATTGCACCACAGCTGTTCAAGGTGACAGTCCACCCAACTTGATCGAATACTAAAAAGGAAGATAGAGGAAGATAAAGTGATGTATGAAAGTCGACGAGTCAAGACTTGGATGCGATATGGTTATTCGAGAAAATGCAAGGTTCGAGAGGGGTCCGTTCTTTCGGCTCGACGGATCTTTTTCCGCTGTATTCGTCGGCCTAGGCCGGCCTGTCCATCACCAACGACCAACACAGTCCTGAAATGTTCCTAGCATACCGATTCATCCCTTTACACTATCTGCGATTACAAGGAAACTGGTTCAAGCAGACATGATGCCAGAGTCACAGAAACCCTTAAGCTCCTAGTGTCTCGAGCAAAGACCTGGTTACTAATCTCACATTGATGGTATTTGCTATACTAATCTCCTTACAGGAATGACTCGATCGTCTATGGTAATCATAAAGCACAATTTTATAACCCCATACCAACCACGAAGCGTACTATCATCCTCGTCTAGAGAGAGCTCCTCCAACGCCTTTTTGGACTGCGGACCCTCCGCGTTAATCCGTTCCATCCATGTTCACCTCGTTAGTATTACTTGATCCACGCTCAATTAGCGTTTTCATCATGACCACGACCTCAGCAATTCTAAATGGCTTTGTGACGACATCATCCATGCCAGCCTCCAAAGCCATATCGAGTTGCTCGGCTCTTGCATTTGCTGTCACGGCCACAATCGGTGTTTTTCCCTGCAATTGTCGTGTCTTCTCCATCTCCCTGATCCTTCTCACGCATTCTAAGCCCCCCATAATTGGCATCTCTATATCCATCAAGATGATATCGAATCGTGTCTTTGTTGCCGTTGTCGAGGAAGGTGAGAGGTATTCCAGAGCTTCGCCGCCGTGGTTGGCTGTCTTGACAACACATCCCTGCGCACGCAATTGTTTGGCCATGACTCGCTGATCTGCGCTCTGAGTTAGTGGTGTTTGTAAGAGATCAGGATGAGGGCAGATATGACTTACTGACGGCATTGTCTTCGACGACAAGAACGTGTGTATTGCGCATGAGGCTAGACTGACGAGTGTGTGCAGGGCCTTTGGTATCGAAGAGCTCAGTACGACTTGCTCTTCGTCGATGATCCAGCGGTATAGCGGGATTCATGGATAACGAGACTTCGGTTGGCAGTTTTTCGAGATTTTCCATTGCCGAGAGTGTTTCGCTTACCCAACGTTTACATTTGATGTAAAACGTGAAGCTCGTTCCTAGCTTCTCAGTACTTTGTGCGCCGATACGTCCGCCTTGCAACTCGATGAGTTCTTTGCTTAGGTATAGACCGAGCCCGCTACCATATTGGTTGTAAGTCTTGGCTTGTGAGAATTTCTTGAACAAGCATCTCATCTCGCTCTCGTTCATGCCACATCCAGTGTCCTGAACTGTGAAAGATAGGAAGATATCCTCGCCAGCGTTGTTCGAGGCAAATGCGGCACTGAACACATCCAACTCCCGAGCTGGTGTTAGAGGGGTATTCAGTCTCTTGGGTGTGGGTAGCATGAAGCCAGTAGGCAGCTCTTCACCAAGAGGTTCTGCACTCGATGCGTTGAGCGAGATGGAAATCGAACGTTTTTCTGAGGAACGTGTGTACTTGATGGCATTGGTGAAAAGGTTGATGATGACTTGGAGAAGTCTGTTGGGGTCTAGCATTGCAAACTCGGCGACGTGCTCGGCGAAACCGCTCTGGACGTTGATTGAAGTCACAATCTCACTTCTTCTAGCCTCCTGCTCGTACATCTTCAGTGCTCTTTGAACGACATCGACAGGTCGTACTTTTTCAGGCAGGATGGTAAGCAGGCTAGAATCAAGCTTGCTGACAGTCAGAATGTCGTCAAAAATGCCTTTCTGATGTTTTGCGCAGAGAGCAATTGTTTCGGCAGCTTCTTCGACCAATTTTAGTCGCTCCGAGCAACTGATCTCAGAGCCTGTTTTAGATGGTGACCATTGCTGAATCGTCTCGAGAATCTCGTCTGTAGATTGGAAGATTGCTGATAGAGGATTGCGCATTTCGTGGGACACCATGTCAAGGAAATGTTCTGTGGCCTTCTTCGTCTCGAGGGCGTCTTCTAGTCGTTGCGCAAGTAACAATTGCTTCATCTTGGTGTCGGATATATCTACCAACCATCCATGTATCATGTCCACTTCCCCATTTTCGTCAAGACTGGGAAAAGAAGTTGCCGAAACCCATCGTGGGTTCAGCTCTTCTTGAGACTGACCACGAATCTTGTACTCGAGTGCAGTAGGCGTCTTGTTTGTCATCAAGACTTGCCATCCTTTGATCGCAGCTTCCAAGAATTCTTCAGACACGGTCTGAAGCCATGGAAGGCCAGAGACTGACTCCTTTTGGAGACTTTCCTTGGTCGCTCCCGTCATCTTGAGATAGGCATCATTGACATGAATCACTTTGTCCTTTGGCGAATACAAATACCTAGATTCTTTGTTAGCAAGGTATCCATGAATCCACCAAATTCGTGATACTCACATTCCAAGCGGCGCGCTTCTAGCAATACGAGAAAATCTCTCTTCTTTCTTCTTTGCTTTGAGTAGCGAGAGCTGCAATTGGTGTGAAAGAGCCGTGGTCATCTCCTCGTATTTCTTCTGGAATTTCTGTTGTTCTTCTGGGAGCGTGATATGGATGGCATGTTTGCAAATGGCCTCTCGTACACAGTACATGAAACGACTTGTTCGATCGGTATAAGGTCTTCTAGGGTTAATTCCGAGGACGACGAAGGCAAGTAGTTTTCCATTGAGATCCATGACAGGTAGGACGCATGCAGCTTTGATGTGACCAACCCCTGAGATGGTGATAGCTAATTGTTTGGGAAGAGCATCATCACGTACTGCCACAATCTCATGTGTTCGAACGGCTTCCAATAGTAGTCCTTCCAGAGTAGGTGTTGCACTTGTCTCTGCAACAGCAAGGTCAATAATCAGCTCGAATGTGTGTTCAGGGGCGCCAACTGATTCCACCAGTTGAAACTTGTTTGCAAGTCCAAGAGATTTTGCAGGAGTACATGGCGTGACAGCTAATTCATCAAGTGGGCTCGCCAATTCGTCAGGCTGGGCTGGAGACGGCTGATTCAAGGCAGTGTATATCATGGCGTAGGAGATGTCCGGTGCACCCTCATCTAGAGCAACCAAGAAGCGCGACCATAGTTCAGGCAACGACTCTACTTGTTCTATAGATCGGAAGATCTCCATACCTTCGAGTCGTCTTTGGTCCTGTAACACAAGCTCGGTGACTTCGGTGAACTCGCCTATGACACTGTTGCAGTATCCGTCAGGTCCGGGCAGCGGTGTAACGTGATAGCCCCAGAAAGTTTGCTCGGTGATACCATTCCGAGATATGAGTAATTCTTCGTTGGTCATGCTAGTGACCTTTCCACTGTCAAAAGCGGCTTGTGTCGGCGCTTTGAGCATGTCGAAGACGCCAACGGCATGTATTGCAAGGAGGGAGGCACCCATCCAATGTGGGTGATGGTTACCGATAGTCGAAGCAAAGGCCTCGTTGTACATGATTGCCTGCTGCTCTCCCCAGAGCAATATTCTTGGATCGGGACAGTACATGATATCAGCAGCAGAACGTCGCAAATCCCATGACCATGATTCTATGGGACCAAATGGCGTCGTGGTCCATGGGAATTTCTTGACATAACGAAGCCAGGGCGACGAAGCATCGGCCATTGTCCAGTCGACAAGCTTCTTTGAAGGTTTAGTCATGGGGAAATATGACCCTGATATGGGAGGTGAAAGGGGGGTAGGAGGGTTTAGAACATTGCAAACATTTCCTGATTTTTGACGCATGATGTTTGCTTGCGTGTCTGTTGCTAGAGTCGATGGGATTGAGATGAGACTGTCTTTTCTCGATGCGTCGGGGTTACAGAAGACAAGCCGATATGTTTCGCGGAAGTTTTTGCTTGACCAGGTTCGTCCAAGAAAATGAGCAATGTCATCTCCGCCTCTGATCAATCCAGCGTACGATGACTCGATCCATTTCTCGAATGAGTAGAGCTCTGCAGGTGTTGTAAGAAGAGCATCCAAGGCTGTGTTGTGAAAGACGAATCGATCGGGCAATGTGTCATTGGTGGAGAGCTCGAGAATAAAAGTCGGCCTGTTGTCGTCTGACAGGACTTCTATCAGAGCACTAGCATCGCAAAGTGTTGACAGCCTTGATTCTGGAGCAGCCATTTCAAGTACCTATGTCAAGTAAGGGAAAGGCTATAAGAGTGAAAGTCGTAGAAAACAAACAAGGTCAGGTCAGTAGTGGGACAAGCGCACAATTTGTTCATAAAGGACGCTTTCGTAAGCTTTCACATGGCAGTGGAAGTTTGAAAGGTAGCCGACCAGCCAGAGTTCAGACAATCGTTCTTGACAGGCAGCAGTATCAGAACGACTGCTTTGTGGTGGCTGTGAAACAACTCGATTTTGTGGCCTTTTGGGAGTGAGCCCAGACACGGCCGACCCGGTACTGTACAGATCATCTACGGATGTGAATCACGGAATCCGGCGGCTGATCATGCGCTACTCCGTCCAGTATGGGAGCCCTGTATTCCTTCCTGACAACAGCATCACCCTCTGTACCGTTTACATGGTTCTTTCTTGTTGCTGTGCGCCTAGTAACTCAGAGTTGCTTAGAGCTTACATGTCAGGGTCTGGCATATTGCGCTAAAATAGAGCGCTAACCAGATTGGTGAAGGTGATGCCACCCCTCAAAATCAGCGCAAACTAAACCAACCTTGGCAGTCGCATTATATTCTCTCACCATGTCCATCTGCTACAGTCTCTTCACCACCACTGTTACGCCGTGGAGATCTCTTCTGCAACTTGGTTGAAATCCTTGCAACTTCCTCTTCTTCTTGAGGAGGGTCAGAAGCCGTTGTTTGAGATTTCCTTTGGTTGATCGACCTTATCCACGCAATGGCCTTTCTCTTTCAATATTGGTACCTCAATCGTAGTATTTCTGCAACACCTCAAGCTTAGACCGTTATAATGCTATGCATATGCATAAACCAATGCTCGAACTATCGAGACATTCGTCTATGATACTGCCTTCAATCCGCCTACACCTCATCGTAAAGCTGAACATGTTGTACAGATGTCCGAATCAATACTTCAAGTCTTTGTAAACGCTTGCTGAGAGTTCAGACATCAAATCCCATTCCAATCACACCGCAACGTCCTTGCAGAAGACATGGATCTGTTCTATATCGACCCAACGCGGTGTCTGGAACCTTGCCACATCTTGCGATAGCGCACGGAGAGCCTCGAACAGCTCAGTCAAACAGACAGATCACCGTTACTTGAGCAGGCACAATTCAGCTCAACCTTGAGCATCGAATCAACGCAAGTCTTGCTTGGCAAGCAATCGCTATTGACGAGTGGGACCATGGTTCAAGGCATACATGGTTCATGTGCATATCTCCACCAACGGCGGCAGCTTTGAAACAGCTAAGACTGGGACTCAGCTCAACGATCTGGACGCCTTGTCCTTGAGCTTGACGAGGATACAATGCATTTTTGGCAGTCTTCACAACCGGTTCTACGAAGGGAAGGACTGTCTCATCTAGAGTTAATCTTGAGTGTACGGTCAGAATTTTGGAAAAAAATTCATTTTGATCTTCCGAATGCAATCAGTGTCATGGATCTTGGACAACGAAAGAGCATGCTGGAAACGTACTTGGCATCATCGTGACTCAAGATGCAGAGCTGAACCAACGGCCTTCCGAAGCCAAAATCCGATGTATACCAGAGTATACCCTACTTGAATCTGGATTGGAACAATATCGATACTTCGCCCTCACAGCGTTCATCATACAGCGGACTTGATTGGAGACTCAACACATTTGACGATCGTCGATTGGAAAGTGGTTCGTGATTTGCCTTCTGACATCTTCAGTCAAGTATGGCCAGAGCATATCAATCAAGAAGTAACGTAAGCTCCCTGCGTCTTCGCCCTCAACCTTGTCCAATCCATGACAACATCCACCGTGATACGTACCAAGATAAAAGCGTTTCCCAGCTACCAATAAACTCGCATATCCACGGATCAGTGGATCTATCCTGTATCTAAAACAGTCCAGGTCAGAGGACCAATTGCAAGCTTGACGCGGATCAGAATTGACATAATGGCGCATTTCGCATAAACGTCGTTGTTGACTCGGATTGATCTAGACGTCTCTGTGCTTTCACGTAGTAGCTGAGTGTGCCAGCTCTTCGAAGCCTATCTCGCACAGGTGGCACGACGCTGCGCAATACTACACTGAAATCCCCCGTGTCAACCGTCTTCATCGGCAGGGTCTTCGAGACGAGCACCCATCAGCAACATTGCAACAATGCCACAGACTTGAGTATACACTCAACTGCAGGACATTCATGGACCTCTGCGTATCCTGCGAGCAACACTGTGAACGACACCACTCAGAATCACGGTGTATGCTCGTGCCGCCAGTATCCACCATACCTCGCCGACCTGAAACGCGGATTTCCAAAGCTCCATGCCCCGGGTGGCCTTATCCTGACTTCGCGCGATATACTCAGAACGTTTCCTGAACCACTCGCTACTCAGTCCTGTTCATACTCTGAACCGATATTGTGGAGTACCGCGCGTCCATCCACATCGACGATTCTGGGATCCGACCGCGTGGACCAGGTCTCGCATCTCCACTTCACGCCTTAGAACCTCGCAGAGAAACCACTTCTATTTCGAACCTGATCCATCAACCACGGGGCACCAAAGAGAAGGCATTGAACATAACAAACATAGCTGACCTTGAGCTTCTCAGCGTTCACAAGAATGACTTCTTTTATGCATTTACGACTCAAATCACGGGATGGTTCGATCTCATTATCCACATCGGACATAACTCCACGGCCAACATGCCAGAAGATCTATATACTAACAGGTACTTCTCAACAACAGAGTCATCTTCAAAAAATCAGTCCTCGTTGTCCATCAAGGAAAAAGAAGGTGCTACCCAGGAGCCTGAAACCTTGACACCTCCATAACAATTACACCCATGACCCCAACACCCCGAGTCAACGATCCCGACTATGCATCAAAACAAACAGCTTCTCTCCGTAGTCCAGGGCCCCAAATTCTTGAGTCAGTGACTCCATCTACCAAGTGCAACAAACATCTTCCTTCCATAGTTCAGGCGCCCATAACCACGTGTCCTCATACCCCGGCATCTGTCAAGTGTCAGGCGCCCAGACGAAAAACACAAGGCTACCACAGATTCTAGAAAACATCCGGGTGTCAGAACGTGCTTTACTTGTATCATCTAAATGAACACTATGACCATATATGTCCTGAGTACTTTACTGCTGACCACCATGTGTTCCCTATATCCTTTCGTGACCGTGCGTATCATATGTTGTTCACTGATCACACATATCCTATATCGTTCAACGACCACTAGTACACTATATCCCTCACTCCAACTTTCATGATACGTTTTTGATCAATGATTGTCCTTTAGTGAGATAGATAGGATCGGTTCCTGAGACAAAACGGAGCATGTTATACATGCGAGCAAAAGAATTTATTGTATTTAATAAAGTGATAGCTTCTTGCTTCCTCGTGTTCGGCAGTTGCAAAGACTGTCATCCAGCTCTACACATGCAATATCACTGAGACACATCTCTTGGAACCCCTTTACTCGAGAAATAGTTCTAAAGGGCTATTAGTGAAGTAGTGAGACTGTGGTCGTTGCACTGATATGTTGTTTAGTCTAGGATCTACAGGGGCCCTCTCTCAGCAAACACGACGTTTATCAAATTGACCTATGTGTTTTCAGAAAGATCAAGACTACTGAGAGAGGGTCCAACGAAAGCCTAATGTGGATACAAAAAATTGAGGCTCTCAATGGGCCATTTTGTCATGGCCTCGGTCTTTCTGAGAACATATGTGCAATCTGACATAGATATCCAGAAGAACCAATGCTACCGGAGGAGTGTCCGTTGAGAGCCTGCCATGACTACGATAGATTAAGGCTCTCAATGGACCACTCCAAAACAGCTGCGGTCCCTCTGGATGAAGATAGTCCACGTTAATGGCATGTTTACTGATGAGAGTCTCGAGTGAAGACGATGGTTGAAATTTTCACTCTCTCTCTCGATGCAGCGGCAGTTGAAGTGTAACGAGCACACGCCATCTTTTTCGAAGGTTATGGTCGTCACAGCCATAAAGATTATTAGTTGTTGAGGGAGGTGTAAGTTACCTTTCGGGAACGACGTTAGACTCAAGTATGTCACAAAGCCTCTTCGAATCGACAGTGTATCCGAATGTCGCCACAGAATCTTCTAGGCACATCAGTTCAGATCTGAGAAGACTACTACATGCAATCGATCACCGAAGAGAAAATGTAAAGTGTCACAAGTAGTAAAAATGGGAAAAGGATGAAAAAAGAAAATGTGATAGTTCCATTAAAAATGACATTAACATTACTATCAGGTTATATGGGTAATATCGACAATGAAAAAGAATATATGTCCCAGTCCCATCCATGTAAGGAAATAAGAAAAATGGTGACCGAATGAACAATCATAATGATCTTCGTCGTCAAGGTTCTAATGCGTAACCTGAGATGTTGTGTGATGACAAAAAGTTACAGAGAAAAGGGTCGCAGCCAAGGGAAAAGCTCAATCATGGCTTCTGGGCATGAAAAGTAGAGTATGAACAAAAGGGAACCCGACTTGACAACAGCTTAGTAGCCGAGCATGTACTTGACCCAGCCAGCAGCGTCGTCACTGTAACGATCGAAGTAATTTAGGTGATTTTGGACGACGAAGGGGCCAGGACCCTCGGAAGCGCAGACGGGGTCGGCCTCGTCACAGTACGATCTCATGACGGAAGCGAATCTGTTCATGTTGTCGAGAGACCACTGGAAGCGAGGGTTGTCGGTGGAGTAGCCGGAACCGTTAAGAACGTTGTAAGGCTGGTTGGCGACGTGGCGGTTGTCGCCGAAGAGGAGAGCGGCACCGAGCTGCTTGCCGGCGCCAGAGTTGGGGTCAAGACCGGGGTGCTGGTCAATGTAGCATGAGGGTTGACCGAAGTCACCACCGCCACCACCGAGGACGTCACCAGCGACGTTGGCACCAAGTGAGTAACCAGAGAGGACAAGCTTAGAGGCAGGGCACTTGGCGGCGTAGGCGTTCATCTGGTTGACACCATTGACATCGCCCTCGTTGACAGAGTTGCAGTAGCCAGAGTTCTCGTTGGTGACGAATTGAATGTCCTCATAATCGCAGCTGTCGAGACCGTAGCAGATGGCTCCGGCAAGCTTGCCCTGACGACCGGGGTAAGGCTCGTTCCAACCTCTGGAAAGGAAGATGTGGACATCCTTGCATGAGGGGTCAGTGTTGACGGCTCTAGAAGGGGCGGCCTCTGAAGTAGCAGAAGGAGCAGGAGCACTGGTCATGGCAGGAACAGAAGCAGCAGTGGCAGTGACGGGGGCGTTTTGCCATGAGAAGGTCTGGCCGTTGTAGGTGGCGGTGATCCATTCGCCACCCTGAGGGTTGGCAGTGGCCTCGGGGGCATTGGTCACGACACCGCTCCAGTTGTTCTCCCATGAGACGACCTGTCCGTTGATGGTGGCAGTAACATAGTCGCGCTTCTCGTTTACGGGAGCAGCAGAAACGGCTGCCAGGAAGGCAGCCAATAATGTGAGTTGCTTGGACATTATGTGTGATGTGATATGTGGTAAGATGCTGACGAGAAGGAAAACTGTCGTATGATCGTTGAATTGAAGAGGTGGGAGAGTGAATGGCTATCGAAACCGTCGGCGAGGACCTTGTTAATATAGCAATTGACCATCCCGCTTCAATCTGTTTTCCTCAAGCCACTAGACCCACTCGCTGATCTACTAGGGTGTCGTAAAAGGCTCGAGCTCGTGAGACAACCCATCTGTCGCCAAGCTTGTACGAGGGCCTGTGGGCAAATTTGACGTGTTCCCCAGCCAGCCCAGCCGACGAGTGAGCTTAGCATCGAACCGGCCTTATTAAACTCGCATGTTGTGGGAAATGGCATGCACTGTTAGCTGGCGATCTCCTGTTCGTGCATGCAGGGTGCTGTCGTACTTCACTTCAGAAACCATAACGAAATTCTGAGGTGCATCTGCTGTTGTTCACACGGTATACACACTACCAGTGGATGCCTGTATCCCGAGGCGTTATCTTTGGGGCAAGACCACACGCATCATGCTTTTCATGACCAGTTTAACCAGACTTTTGTTCCTGTGGCGAAAAATAAGACAAATCTTCTTCCAAGGCGGAACCAGAGGCACTCACTGCACGTCACGATCCAGAAATTCTTGGCCCCACCACACGTGAGCGATACGTATTCGTTCAAGCTCCTTCTCAAAAAAGACTACCGAGCAATCCAAGGCACACCATGCCCAAGCTTACTCGAGTAAGTCTCACACTATTAGAATTCATCCGAGCCCACAAATAGCAGAAAATGATGGTGGTTGTACTGGGAGTACCTCTGGATGACTCGGTGATCGCCGCCTGATTTTGGGGCTAACCATCAAGCCGAGCAACGGTGTTGCTATTTTTATGCCCTATTCTCGTCATAGCAAGAGAATGATTCACCTCCACCACGCCTCCATCTCCAGCCACGAGTCAACCATCAAGCTTCTTGCACCAAAATCCCAGGCGGATGTCGGCAGGCTCGGAGTGATAGCCCGATTTTGAGATGTGGGTGATGGTGCTGAAGGGTTGAAGTCATGCTGCTGTTGCTCGCCACAAAGCGCCTAGCGATTCCACGGCGTATCGATACCAGATGCGCATCGCGAGTCTGGTCGCACAAGCAGAGAAGGCAACAACAAATTTAGAAGGAATTACCGAGGCTGGGCTTTGAACCACTGTGCACTTTGTCTGTAGAAGATCAACATGATACCGGCGCCAATCTCGTACTTCAACTGCCTCCTACAAAAAAAGAATAACAACTCTCAGATCAGGATCTCCTCCAGGCTTCGTTGGTAGTAGCAGCACCAGTACAGCAGTTTCTTTCCTCTAGCAAATTTGACTCTTGTCGTTTTACTCATTCTAGATGCCTTGTTACTGAAAACGGTTTGATTTGAGGGCCTTATATTAACGACATACCGTATCCAAGCTCTTATCACAATCAGCAATCTATCTCAAAACAGTAGGGGGGGAAAGAATCCTGATAATATCGAGAGATGTGAGGCGGGAAATTGCGAGAGGGTGGACGGGGCCCACGCGGGAGGCGTGTCACACTCAGATCCTCATTTCTTCTAAACAACTTGGTGCAGCGTGCGCATATGCCTGTGACAACAAAAGTGATTCCGTTTTCATCGTATAAACATCTTACTTACCGTTTGCTTGTTTGCCCAAGATAAGATCAATCCTTGTTATCCAAGAATCTGTTCTCTGCATGGATTCGTATTCATAGCTCGTGGTACCCACAACAATTTTGGCTTGAATGCGAGTCTTTCGTGTCCTTCGTGTCTGTTTTTTCTCGTCAGAGATCAAGGAGTTACGTTGTTTTTCGAGTGTCTCCACCAGTTTCCTGATTCCTTTCGTCATCGCATACACGATTGGTGTTGCTTGTTTCCCGAGCTTGTCAACGTCGATGCACTCCATCAAATCGTCAAACAAGGACATGATGAAACTAGGATCGTCAGGCACATCAGGGCAGCAAGGAAGAGAAGAAAAAAATTTCAGTATGTCTACATCAGAGTAACGTCTTCGCAGGTTGTACCGCCTTTAGGGTGCGGTTAACCTGCATCAGTGACAGAGTCGCATCGCGGGTGAGAGATCGTAGCCGTCTCCGAAAAGCTTGCTTCTCCAGCCGTACTGTACGTACTATCATTGCACTCTGCACTTCCCACGAGAATTTTCACTCGTCTCGTGCCATGATTTGAAGGAGAAGAAAATTTTCGCAAGAGCCGGTGCCTGCGAATAGATCCATCTAGGTCCATACCAGCCCTCTCTACCACACAAAAAGTTCACAAAGTATCGAGTACCTTTGTACCAGCCTTCTCAACCAAACAAAGACTATAATTATAGCGCAGGGCTTTAAGACTATTGACCAGGGCAGACTTCGAAAAACCACTACGAAAGAGACTAGCGAACACGCGACGCCAGAAGGCTTTACTACTGTAGGTCACAAGATACGAAGCCAAACAAAAAAAAAATGCCACCTCAACAAGTACTTGCATCCTCAAGGCTCACTTGCAAAATTCGACCTTCGATGGATGTCCACAGCGGCACGCGCTTACAGTAGTGGGCCCCCACGCTTTCTCTTGCGTATTGCAAATCCTTCGAGCATTTATGTTGCATGCTGCATACTGCAACTACCACGCCGCCGCCGCGTATTGCTCCACGCTACAGCGATCTTGGCTGCTCTTTACCAACCACGTGAATCCACCTACGCCGGCCTATCTTCCCCTCAACAACAAGTGGTCTCGTGGCTATCCAACCTCGGTATAGCATTACTGCCCCTCAACTCGTAATTGTCGATTTTAGAGAGAGGGCCGGACTGGGAATTCCCGCCGTGAACGTAAATCACCCTTCAACACGATTTCTGATTTCCTGGCGCCTATATCATGCGAAACCAACAACACGTGCAGTAGATCACTGCATTACACAACTCTCAACTTGGAACAAAAGAAATCCAGTTCTGTGGTAAATTTGACAAGCACGACGAGAATATCGCTATGTAGGAACCTTGTAAAGGAATTATGTAGGTGCTCTATACATGATATGTAGGAACCCTGCCATCTCGGAACTTAACAAGTATTGTGGGAAGCCCTGAAGTGAGATGATCTTCTCTTATGCATCTCTTTATTATGGTCATTCGATCAGTACGATGGTGCGCTGTCCAGCAATAAAAACCACGAACACATTTGTGCTGAGCAGCGAGAATTTGAATCCTCGAGGATTGCTTGATCATATGGACTAACAAGAACTTTACTGTTCTCTGAAAGATGGCTTGTTGACCATCTGGATCTGGCGAACACACCAAATCCAGTAACTCTTATCTGGTATAGGTACTTGATCCTCCAATCATGCGCGTCCACTCCTTTACTGTCTTGTAGCCCTACTACAAATGGTCGACTCAATGGGCAGGAACAAACAAGAAATCGCTCTTGAATGGGTCTATCTCGGCGATACGGATTTACAGGTCATTGATGTCATATCTCTAACAATTCCCTGCTGTCCACACTTCTGGAATACCAGGTGCACTGGAGAGGCAAAAGAACGTTACACAAACTCATCAGGCAGCTGGAGAGGTGGAGTATAAAGTTTGTGGTCACCAGCCTGTTTGGCGTCACATTGATCTTGTGGGATAGGCGTCAAGACAACTGTGGCCTGTCATGCTTTTGAGCGTCCGATCAACGCGCATGGCGTAGGTTGTTCTGAGTGAAAGAAGTGATGAGGTGGTAATGGTTATGAAAAGTTTCGTGTGTTCCTACATGCACATCTGCTAGTACTGAGGGAGTACGTTCTTGATCGAGGTAGGGAGTACTTCCTATGACCGCCGTCGCGATCAACAGAGTCAACTCGTTTTGGTATACGCTAGAGCATGGATCCAATCCTCGTTCATGCACAAAAATGTCCTTGGCACAAGTTGACATCTCGGCAGCACGAGATGAAGCAGCCCGAATCCGTCTCTGCCATCCCAAAATTTTGGGATTCGATCCTCTTGTTCTAGACTCCGTCAGCAAGTGATGAAAAGACACCCGGCTCGAAAGTCCCAAGATCAAGCCTACAGCTACTACAAAGACTGTATGGCACGTCCAAGACAGAGTGGGTCGGTACGAACAAGAAGTTGCCATTGAATGAGTCGGTCAAATACCGCCTGGAGACACATGGTCAAGGGATGCCGGACGCAGGTCGCCGATGTGCTATCTCCATGCCTGCATCTCCATAGCCCACGTCATAAATCGCTTTCCATGCTGGAGACAGAAGACGCTGCACGAAAATTCATTTAGGGTCAGGGAGATGGAGAGAGGGGGTGTGTGGTCAGTGACCTGTCTCGCGAAGAAGTGATAGGCTTAGTAGCCAAAGATGTACTTGACCTAACGAGAAGAGTCATTACTACAGTAGTTAAGTTAGTCTAAGTGTTTATTAACCGTAATGGTCCCGGGCATTCGAAAGCGCAGACGAGGTCGGACTCGTCATAATACGATTCTATAATAAAAGCAAATCTATTTGTGTTAGCAAAAGACTACTAGAAGCAAGGGTTGTCGGTAGAAGCTATAAACATAAGTAGTAGTTTGATATGCTGACGTACGATAGGTTCATGGAGCCATTCTACCCAAACCGAGGTGCCTGTAGTATATCTTTACTGCTTACGCTTAATTTTTCTCTATTCGCTTGTCTGTAGATCGGCGAGAATTTGGTATTTAATATCTGCTTCTCTTTCTGATCCTGTTCATCTAACAAGGGATTGCCTCACACGACCTTACCTACCAACACCCGCACCTATGCGCTAGTTGGCGAAGGACATGTTTTACAAAAATAGAGCAGGAATGTCTAACGCATCGTACTAGCCGCATGACCCCTCTTTTAGTGTCCCTTCTCTTATAGCAAATAAGATGCCATCTGCTGTTAAGAAGAAAAAAATGGATGAGTGATGGCGAGTAGCAAGACATGGGTGTTGAGTCGAAGCTTCTGCAAAAGTTCATCCTTTTGAATTGAGGAACTCAAGAATGGACCCATCACCATCGATCTCTTCGCAAATGACACAGAGACCTTGCAAAAATGCCTCAAGGATACCATTGACATCAGTAGACTTCTATCTCCTCTCGTTGATAGCCCAAAATTCATTCATATGATTCCAATTTCAGTAGAGCAGGGTTGGTGCGACAGCATGATGACTTGGCCAGAATCACCTCGGACAAAGTCGAATCACAGAAGAGAGAACAACGCTGCAACGAGTCAACTGGAAATAAGCAGTATGTGAAAATGATCTTTGTGCATCCATCCTTGTGCATTATTAATTTTTGGAAAGCAAGAAGCTAGCTAGATATCAAAGCCACCTTTTGTTACTTTCATGCATTCTTTTCTCATCTCCGTCTATCCCGTAAGATCATCAATAATACACATATAAGCATAAGCATCAAGCAAAACATCCCTCCACTTTTGAAGAGGACAACTCGACGCATGAAGATCCAACTTTTCGATGGGTGTATCGTGGTTCTACCACTGAAGCACCCAATCTTTGGCCCAGGCACCGGTCGAAGTGGCGTTCTGCAAGCCAGTGACCTTGAGAACCTTACTGGTGGAGTTGTAGTTGATGTTGTTGTTCATCAAAGCCATGCCGTTGAGGGAGATATTGCGGGGTGCGGACTGAACACCGAGAACGGTGATGTTTGCGAGGGCATTCTTCTCTTGCCAGAGACCGCGGGAAGAGGCGTAGAGGCGGTTGTTTTCGGCTGTGAAGTCGACGTAGAGGGTAGAGTTTTGGATCATGCTTTCGCCGTCGTCGATGTAGAGAGAGCCTGTTGCGGTGCCTTCGGAAGAAAGGGCACAGATGAGACTCCAAGGGCTGTTTCTGCTGGCAGTGGTGGTGAGGAGAGGCTCTTGTTGGGGAAGAACGCTGCCGCCTCTGATGTAAACAGGGATGTGGCCGAGAGGAGCGTCGATGGTGACGTTCTCGCCAGCCTTGACAGAAACTGCAGATTGGTTGTACCAATCGTACCAGACGGTGCCTTCAGCAATGCCTGGGAAAACGCCCTGAACAGTTGTGGCCAAGGGCTCGAGCACTGGGGTGATGAGCAAATCCCCGCCAAGCATAAATTGACGGTCAGCTGCAGCAAGAGAAGGTTCGTTAGGGAAGTTCCAAGCCATTGCGCGCATGACAGTGCTGCCGGTAGTGTGGGCCGAATGGAAGAGAGTGTAGATATATGGCAGAAGCGAGTAGCGAATGCTCATGGCACGCTTGCTGGCATCGATGACCGAACCCCAGATGTAAGGCTCTTGCGAATTATCTGCCAAGGTGTTGTGGTTGCGATAGAAGGGGAAGAAGGCACTCATCTGCATCCATCTATTGCAGAGATCCTCGTCCGAGTTGCCGCTGAACCCGCAAGTGTCGGCACCGAACATAGGGATACCGAACAGTGAGAATTCCAGAGCTTGCGGGATACTGAAGTACATGGACTGATAGGAGGCGTAGTTATCCTGGAACAGGAGGTTAGCTTAATTTCATGATTTAGAAGGTATATGATGAACTTACACCACCCCAATGCCCTGCCCACTGGCCGCTGCCGGCGAATGTGCTGCGTCCGATGATGAAAGGACGCTTGCCAGGGATAGTAGCCTCTAGAGCGTGGTATGTAGCGTTCAGAATCTCGGTACCGAAGAGGTTGTGGACGTCATACTCTTCAACTCCGTTGTTGTGAGTAGCATTAGGAGAGACAGCGTGGGTCCCAAGGTCGCCCAGGGTGTTCTTGATGACATAAGGAGGGTGGTCAACGTTGCGTACACCAGGCGTAGGAGTAGTACGGAGGTAAGAAACAGAAGATGATGCAGTACCAGCAGCAGATGCAGAGCTGGCAGAGTTGGCAGCAACCTGGCTGGAGGAGAGTGATGCAGCTGTAGCGGCCTCGGTAGAGTTGGTGACGTTGAAGCCTTGGGGGTAGCCGTAGTCGACGAGTCCGGGCTCTCCGGGTAAGGCGAACGGTGGGTGGATGGGGTTTTGGCTAAGTTTGCCTAAAGATGGGTTAGCATGTGGTTCAACAAACAAAAGAAAAAAGAAAGAAAAAATTAGCGTACCAGTACCACAGCTGCCAATACAGAAAGAACTAACTTCTGACATGTCGATCCTGAACACACAATTAGCATATTGTCCAGAGCAGAATTTATTGGTCAAAACTTACCAAATACCATCAACGGGAATCTTCTGCCACCAGTTCTTGAGAGAATTGGTCCACCACTGAGTTGCGTTTGTACTCTGCCACTCAGGGAACACGGTGTAACCAGGCCAAACAGCACCGATGTATTCACTTCCATCAGGGTTCTTCATGAAAACA
The DNA here is from genome assembly GCA_026013035.2 of Dothideomycetes sp. NU30. Classification (NCBI taxonomy): domain Eukaryota; kingdom Fungi; phylum Ascomycota; class Dothideomycetes; species Dothideomycetes sp. NU30. The sequence continues at coordinate 200,258 of BSBH01000026.1, forward strand.
TCCATCTCATGACCTTCGCTGTAGACCGAGTAGGCATCGGTCTCGTTGTCAGGGTTGGGAATGTAGATCGCGGAATCAATGATAGTGATGTAATGCTGGTCATTCCCGTGAAGTCCGTCGATGAACTTCATGCCCTCTTCATATCCGAATGTGTTGGGATCGTTCTCGAAGTCACGGTATTGGAACATGTAATCGATGTCGTTCCAGATGGTCTCCAAAGGACTAGGTTGAACGTAAAGTTAGCATGAGTTGAAGAAGCAAGAGAGGAAGAAAAGGTCAGTCCACTTACATCTCAAAACGTGCAAAGTTGTCAACAACATCTTGCATCATGCTCCAGTTCTTGTAACCCCAACGACATTGGTGGTATCCGAAAGTCCAGTATTGTTGCATGGCAGGGAGACCAATGGCTTCATTTTGGTACTGCTTGGTGACCTCGGGTTGAGTAGGACCATCGAAGAAGTACAAATCGATGCTGCCACCGAGCGCGCGCCAAGTAATGTTATTGGGTTGGAGAAGCGCTTCCATACCGTGGGAGTTGCGTTGGTATACACCATGACTGTACGAGATGTAGCTGGCATTGCTGCTGGGTTCGCCGGTCAATAGAGTGAGGTTGCCAGAAGCGAGATCCTTTTCGTAATATCTGGTGTCGAGATAGAAAGGATGAATACCGTAAATGTTGTCATCGACGGGGTTGCCATTGTCCGCAGCGAAGAAGGTTGCGGTATAGTTGTTGCCTAGTCTGACACCGTGGATGTGCTCACCCATGCCATAGAGGTTGTAATTTTGAGGAAGACCCGAGACGAATTCGATAAATTGGTTCTCGTAGACGAGAACGCTGCCTTCGGTGTTGAACAAAACGTCGCCAGTTGACTTTCTCAGAACCTTGAAAGAGAAGGTAGGTTCATTGCTGTAGACAAATTGCAGGTCAATGTCGTCATTGGGTTCATCAGGCACACCCTGCATGGGTTTGTAGACAAGCTCCGAGGGAAGAATGTAGTGGCTGGAGTTCTCGGCAGTGATGTGAGCAGGGAAGATGTTGACTGCCAGACGATGCGAAGATTGGTAAGCCACGGAGATGTTGAGAACATCAACATCGGTTCCATAGACGTTGCACTGGCTGTTGTTAAAATTATGGTAATCCTGAAATTATGGACACTACTTACAGCAGGACCAGCCAAAGTCAGGGTGCCATTGAAACCATATTCAGTGTGAACAAAGTTGGATCCAATGTAACCAGGACATTTCGTTTGAGCATTGACAGCCTCGGGATCGTCAACGTTGGGGATCAAGTTGGCACCAACGTCAATAGCAGCTGGTGGTGTGTATTGAACGGAATAGCTGTTTCAATGTTAGCTACTGTTCGTCGAAAATTTCAAAGATCGACAAGAGACTCACGTAGTCTGCGTTCCGTTGAGCAGAACGGTGCCAATAGAGGCAGAGGTAGAGGTGACGACAGGAGTCGAAGCGTCTGAAGCAGCATTGCTACTAGATGTCACTGTCGACGACTGTGCAAGGACCGCTGTAGAGGCGGTCAAAGCACAGAGTGCAGACCTCGTAAACGAATTTGAATGCATCTCGAGCTCCAACAATCCGGGGTGAGTGTCAGAGGGTATGCAGAGTGCGTGGGGGAAGTAAAGACGAGTTGCTACAGGATGGATATGATACTTTATACTTGACCATAACCTCTCTTTCACCTTAGTTCCATGGAGAGAACACTACTTTTCCCCGCAAACTTTTCACTAAGGTGAACGATACCTCAATACCTTACCTTACAAGGAAACTACTTTGTGGTGATGAGACATGCAGATCCCCGTAAAAGCCTCCGAAAGACCACTCCGACATAGCCGGGTAAGTGGCCCGGTGTCGCTTGGTCAACAAAACCATCTTTGAATGGCGTGGTTAGCCATGTGCATCCTACTGTTCTATGACAAAGGTCGTCAAACTTGACGAGGAAATGGAGAAGAAAAATGGCGCCCACGACGTCAATGCTTCTGGAGATGCCCCGCAATAGTGTGGAGCGTGGAGCTGGAATGATGGAGTGACATGCAGAAACACCGTGACTTCCTTGCTGCAAAGCTGCTGCTCTTTCATCTTTGAAATCGCGGGATCTTTCAATTCATCGGACCGAGAGATGATCTTGGATTTCTAGAAGGATGTTTTGATTCTGTGTGTAGCCATGTACAAAGACTATCCATACGTCAATGGTCTTTACCATGTGGTCTGACTGGAGGCTAGGTAATATTGTCGGTCGATGCCAGCTGCATTTTACAACAATCATGCCATGCTTTGCATGCGCGACATACCAAGTCCTTCCATGGTATGACGCAGGTGGTAAGACCTATGTACCAAGGTTAGTAGAGCTCTGGAAGAAGCTGTTCCCGAGCGACTCTTCTCCAGCCTCTTTTATCCACGGCCCGTTTCTCGGACTCTTTGCCCCAACTCTTCCCCGAAGCTTAATTTCGCTTGTCCATGGGACAATGATCTTCGCGACAATTGTTGCGAGAGATTCAGCGAAACTACTCAAGTACCCAGATATGTCGGTCCATGAAATGCATCGCCAAGTCATACCATGCCGTCCGAGAACCCGTGTCTGCCGGTCTCGTGCCGATACGTCAAACTACGGATCACTTTTCTCCCGGGCCTGCATGGGGCTCTCAATGGTCACGATCGCATGGATCGGTTCATTGCTCTTCTACAGAAGGACTGCGTTGCCAGGAGAGACATTCAACGAGAGCCCCAGTATGGTATTTCCATTGAACTCTATAAGCTAGGATATCAGGCAGCTACGCACCCCAGGGAGCGACGCACTCTTTCCATAGCCCTCAGGACTGGAAAACCATTGCTGTCCAGGCTCTTGTGTCTCCATCCATCCCAGATTGTTTCTTCGACTATCTCGCGGGTACATCCACCTCTGCCATGGCCATTCTCGAAAAAAGTACACATTGCTTCGATGATGTCCGAAACTCTGACAGTAGCGTCTTCTTTTCCGAGCACTATGACAGGCGTCCACTCGCCGAGCTTGATTGTGATCTTTGCCAATGGAGGTTGAGTTGCGCATTCTTCCCAGGTGCTGGTATGTTGGAGGGGATTTTGGTGCCGCCATACATGGTGAAGTATGCCCCAGCTTGTGGCTCATCGCTCAGGAAGTATGTGTAGACGGACCACAGACAACATGAAAGAAGATCCACTTGAAAGCCTCAAAATCTGATATGGTTACTAAAAGCTATCCGTTTTGATCGCAAGTTCCTTCGGATGCAAGACATGCCTATCCAAAGTACTCAAGTCTACGGACAGAAGTCCGTTGAGAGCCCTCGATCATGTCATAGACTAGATTGATTATCTAAACCTCTTGACATCCCAGTGGTTCCAGAACAAACCGGTCATCTGAGACTCTCCAAGGACAGTCCACCGAATTGATTAATACACATGTGGGGTGGCCACAGACTCAGATGAAAGTAGGTCTGTCTGAGAGCCTCAAATTGATATGATCAGTCAAAGACCTGAGCTCGATGGATGAACACAGATTCTGTGAGCCCTGATTTCCTTCGCACTTCTCCACATAGCAAAACCCCTGGTCCATTACGCTGTCTACCACTTCTTCCTGATGCTGAACCAGTTGTTCTTGTCTCTCGCCTCGTTTTGCGCCTTGATAATCTCGACGGCTTCAAGTAACTTCTTCATTTTCTTTTTTCTTACCACGTTGCCTCGCGAGTTGCGAGTTCTGATTCTGATTCTGATTCTGATTCTGATGATGTTTAGGGTTTGGCTGGGGGAGCCCTTTCGCTCTTTGTGCCGCAATTGTTTATGGAAGCTGGGTCACACCAGTCGTTTCAATTTTTCTTCGTACTCTGCGCTTTAGTGATGTTACCACTTGCTAGTGACTTCTTCTTGCAACGAAGTTGTTTGTTTCCTGATATGATTAGGCTCAACTGAAATATGTACAGAAGAAAGAACTTAACAAAGAGAAGTGAAGGGTAGAAACAGGGAACTCCTAGTGATATACGATGGCTTAGTAACCAAGCATGTACTTTACCCAACTGGCAGCATCATCGCTGTAACGATCGAAATACACACTTACTCTTACTCTCCACGTAAGACCTATGTAGGTAGTTCACAATGCCTTGCGCAGTCTATTCCATCATCTGTCTTTACATTTCTTACTCTCATTCTTTCATCTACGTTTGGCATTATTACAACTATAATCACCATCACTGATCCCAGTCTTGTTTGGCTCTTATATCACTTCGAGCTTCTATCGATATCTCAAACGACAAGACCTTACTTTCACATCAATTCATCCACGGGTCCTAATTCACAACCGATCAGTCGTCATTTTACTTGCGCCCTCACCTCAATAGTAATAACGCCTTAAATATATTACCGCCTCGATAGTAATATCTTGTTGTCAGAAATCAAACACCGTGGCATCCACCTCGAAGAGTTCAGCAAGATGCTGTTAGAAAAAGCATTATGGTTATTCGACAATGATGACACATCATTCAACCAGACTGCAGCCACACGCCGCTTAGTCCAATGCCGCACTAGATACCTTCTACACGAAAGGCGCAGCTGCCGCCGACATCTTCCAGGTCGTTCTAAACCCGACCAAGATGAAGACAGGTACAATCCACGACCGTGCTACTGAGTTTCACCAGCGCATAACACGCCCGGAGCCGTGGCTTCCAACCTACACTAGAGACCTAATCGCCGACTTAGAGTACCAATGCGCCTTGTCGGCAAAGAAGTCATATCTTCTGGGTCGGCTTGGTGAATGGTTATTAAGGAGGGCAGAAAGGTCGTGGCCTTCGTCAATTGGCACTAGAACGCCTTTGATGTCGAAACAGCCCTATCTACCATCGGTTTACAGTTCGTATCGATCAAAGCCCTTAGTTCTCAATCGCAGTAGAGGAGAGACAAGGCTATCAGAGATTTCCCGGATGTCAATCACTCAGCCAAGATTCTTGTGACCAGTTTGCGTGTTGCCTCGCAGTCATTCAATCTTCAAGTGGCTTCCGCTATGATCATCCTCGACTATCCTCCTTCTAGCTCGACTCGCCTCTAAGCCATCTCCCGCGCCTGCCACATCGGCCGAAAGAGAACAGTTGTGATCCAGGTTATGCTATGTCACAACACCATTTGATCAGTTGATTGTAGCCAACACGGAGACCAAGCAGCTTCTCATCCTTGCTGGATCCTGCGAACTCAAAGCCGAAACTCCAGAGGTTGAATACAGTACGTGAGAAGCAGGAATCGCCACTAAGGACTTCCCTGACAACGATCCCCTGCAAGAGAAGCTTGTCGTTACCGACGAGGCCAAGCGCATTTACCGGATGACGATCGGCTCGCGCTGCCCTTACGTAGGCTGGGACAACTTTAACGTCGACTTGATCGACTACTTACCAGGAGGACCCTTCGCTAACAAGCCCGCCCAAAAGAAGAAGGCCGAAGTGGACTTCGCCAAGGACTTCTATCTTCTTAAGGCTAGCAAGCAGCAGAACAGGGCTCAGGCCATGCGCACTGTTGCAGAGGCAAACAGCATGAGCATCGGTGAACTCGAGGCCCCTGATCAAATACAAAGATGACATGCTTTTTGAGCTACGCAACCGCAGCCTTGCTCCCGCACCTGCACCGACCCCGAGCGGAAGGAAGGGGTTCAAGACCAAGCAGGCGCGCCTCAGTAAAGTTGTATATGATCAGTCAAGCACCCAATTCTCTGTTTCAGTAGTTGGGAGCCCTGGAATGATATGATCAGTTCAAGGACCCAAGGATGGAATGAATGACCGGTCATGGACCCGCCTGCACAGATAATACAAGAGTTTGCGTGTGACTTTGTACTGTCAGATAATCATTTGATATCGTGGTATCATCAGGGGGCTCTCAGCGGCGAGCTCTCTTTATCAGTTGCCGTTATCTTTCGTTGTGTGTGAAGAGACATATGTCACGTTCGACGGAGGTTCTGTCTATCCATTGAGAGCTTTGACTGATTGTATTGAGATGAGACATGCCTGTGATGGGGCATTGGAAACTGCTGGAGAGCAGGGCCGACTGAGAGCCTCACTCCATTATCAGAGACCAATCGTTGCACCTCGGGACTCGTAGAAAAGACGTCGGACATGGCGTGGGAAAGAAGAAACCGTGGTTGATATAATTTAAAGCGCCGATATATGCATGCAAGCCCTTTTTTCTTCTACTCGCTATCCTCATCATCGTCGTCATCCTCAGCATCCACCTCCAACTCTTCATCATCGTCTTCATCTTCCTCAACACCTTCGTCAAAGTCCTCGGCATCCATGGCCCTCCTCTCGGCCTTTTCCTCTTCCCTCTTCTTTTCATCTTCCTTTCTCGCTTCCTCCATCAACTTGGCCTTTTCTTCTCTGACCTTGCGTTGACCAACGACAAAAGCACCAAGAGGAGTCTTCTGCCACTCGATCTGACTTAAAAACCTTTCCACACCGGCACGATCGTTGGGAGCGAAATCAACCTTTGCCCTACGCTCCTCGACAAACTTGATATTGGCGTCGACTTTTTGCACGAGCACGATCATGGAGCTGGTGAGCTTGGCATTGTTGTTGGGGGTCTTGCTGTTCTTGCCCGTCTCCTTGAGCCATCTCTTCAACAGCACCATGACGGGCAGGGCAAGTTCGGGGAAGGCGATGTTCTTGGCCCACAGCACGAAAAACTCGGAAAGCAGTTCTTGAACCTGTTCGCCGACGCCGTCTTGGTAGATGCGTGTGCGGAGGTAGGTTTTCGGGGCGCGGACGACGGTGCTGAAATCGAGGGGCTTCTGGGTGCTGGCCTTGGGGGGTTTGCGCATTTCGGCCGAGTTGAGGACTTCGAAGAGGGCGGAGCCGAGGGGGATGTAGGTTCCTGTGGCGAGGGAGATGCGCAGAAGACTGCGGATGAGGTGGAAACGGAGGGGGAAGTAGGTTGATGTGGGGATGAGACGCATGGCGCCGAGGGTGACTTGGACGACGGGGTAGATCAGAGGGCGCAGGGGGGATTGGGCTCCCTTTTCGGCTTCGGAGAGACTCTGACAGTGAGATGCGAGGACGCGGGACCAGAAGTCGAGGGAGTGGACGTATTGCCAGTTGTAGACTGTCTTGTACGAGTCCTTGGACTTGTTGGTGATGCTGCTGCGGAGATGGATGGCGAGTTGGCGGATGAAGGTGAAGCCGGCGGTGTAGCCGATCGAAGGGTCAAGACCCCAGAGCTCGGCGGCAGAGTTCTTCATGAGGTTGATGCCGGCAAGAGTGTGGACGGTGGTGTTGCGACTGCCCTTGACCAGACCTTGGTAGGCGGTCTTGAGAACGGCCTCCCTGATACCGGCATCACCAACGACGACCAGCCGTCTGAGAATGAGGAAGGCGGCGATGCGGGTGGCTTCGGCGCTGGAGGATTCGGACCAGACGGCGGTGACGGCCTTTGTGACATCGCGAATGACCTTCTTGAAGGAGAGAATGTAGGGGAGGAGAGGGAGGATGGCGGCAAGGGTCATGCGGATGGTGTTGGGGTCGGAGAGATGGCCGAGCAAGTGCAGGACGGATGTGACGTGGGATTTGAGGAGGGGGATGAGGTTGCGGTACTTCTTGCTGTCGGTCGAGATGCTCCTGCAAGGCTTGTTAGTACGCTTTCTGCAAGACATGGTCGGGTGACATACACTTTGCCGCCGGCCTTCTCCTTCAGAGGGACGTGGTGCTGCAGGACCTCTGGCAAGTGCTTGAGTGTGACGACAAGCAGCTCGTGGTATGCCTGAGGGTTGGAAATGGAGTACTTGAACTGCTTGTCCTCCTCATCCGACACATGGGCAGCAGCGCGGAAAGCCAGGACAATCTCCTTCAGCGCGCTCAGCGAGTGCTGTGTGGTCATTGATTTTTGCCATTTCTGGATCATGGCCTTTGTGACTTCGTTGCCCTCGCCCTTTTGCTTCTTCTTGGGTCTCTCGTCCTCCTCGTCGCCGCTGCTCAGCTCATCGACTTCGTTCAGATCGGCATCTTCAAAGTTGAGCAGGTCGGCGTCGTTCTCCTGCAGGTACTTGTGGAACTCGGGATCCTTTTCAGCCAGGGCAGCCAGTTGAGCTTGGTACGCTTCCGGGTCGTCGGCTTCAGAGTCTGATGCCGAGTCGTCGTCGGCCGCAGCAGCAGCAGCAGCAGCAGCAGCTTGGGGCTCTCCTGTCTCTGCGTCGTCGTCCTTCTTTGCTTGTTGGCGCTTCCTCTTCAATGTCTTGTCGGCCTTTTCCGGCAACTCGGGAACGTCAAAGCCTCCCTGGAAGAAGTCATCGACGTTCATGCTCTCAAAGTCCTTGGCGCCATCCTTGGTGGGCTTCTTGGTGTCGTTGTCGTCGGCATCGTCTGCTTCAGCATTTTCCTTTGCTCTCTTTTCCTTTCTCTTTGCGTTGACTTGGTGGCGCTGCTTGATCTTGGCAAACTCCTTTCTTCGCTTGATTGTGTCTTTGAGATGGTTCCTCTCGAACTTCTTGGTGGCTTTTGTTTGCGCCATTGTGGATGGGGTTGAGTATGGCGGATAACAAATTGTGCAAAAGAAAAAAGTCGCCGCGACAAGAAAATGCAGCCATAGAATTATTGCGATCGGATTTTGCGGAGAAGCCAAGCAATCCAGCCAATCATTGATTCCCATGTCGGCCATGTCGGACATCCAATCGCCGACCCTGCCATCACATGCTTCGTCCTGAACAATACAACATCATCGTCGACCCTCGTCTTGATCATACCAGGTGTCACATATTGCTCTCAGCATCTGCATCTCTGCTCCGAACCAACCAACCTACTGACATGTACGCCGAGAGACAGTTGGCATACGCGCCGACACCATATAGCTACACTCCATCGACCTTGTCAGCCACCATCAATGTCGACGAGGTGAGCGTTTTCATCAGATTCAATGAAGAATACTTTGCTAACACTATTGAAGGAATTGAAACTCGCAAGCAACAGTGCAGAACGAGATCTCTATGAGTCTCTGGCAGAAATCTACAGCATCATAGTCACTCTCGATGCTCTGGAAAAGGCATATCTCAAAGACTCGATACCCGAGGCCGACTACACCGACACATGCAGTCGTCTGTTGAAGCAGTACAAGTCCAATCTGGCAGATGCTTCTGTTGCGAAAGCTTTTGGTAGTCTCGAGTCTTTCAATGCCGAGTGGAATGTAGGTCTATCACCCATCTCAAATCACCACAGTCATGGACGCATATTGATGGTCATGTCCAGCTCGAAGTACCACGAGCTACTGATCGCCTCAAGATTGGTATACCTGCCACTATTGAAGCACCATCCCGTTCATCTGCCGCTCCTTCCGGTGGTGGTGCCGGAGCTGCTGCCACTCACATTGTCGCAGCATCCGAAAACTTCATCACCTTGTTTGACGCCATCAAGATGAACATGCTCTCCAAGGATACCCTACATCCAATTCTCGTCGAAACCATCCAAGCTGTCAACAAAGTCACTGATCGCGATTTCGAGAACAAGGCCAAGATTGTTCAATGGCTCATCACCCTCAACCAGATGCGTGCTGCCCAGGATCTTTCCGATGAGCAAGCTCGGGAGCTACAGTTCGACATGAACCTAGCTTACGATGGCTTCAAATCCATTCTCGAGTGATATTCGACAAACATCATACCACTTCCTTCCCTCTGAGCTTAGGTAATCCCGTATGGGTAGGTCCGTGCATCTCCACGCCTTCTCCAGAAAAACATCGTCACAGCCGACCCTCGTCATTGCAGTTGAAAAAGAAGATTCCCGCCCTACCAACATGACAGACTCGTGGATCAAGGATTTACCGCAGGAATTGCAACAGGCAGAAGAAATAGATGGTCATTGGCTTCCGTTCACAACTCAAAGCCTCGTCTGACTCCTCACAGTGCTTGACCTTCCGCAAATCTACACCAAACCTCCGTCCAAGCAATTACTAGCTGTACTTTCGTTACTCACTCTCGAGCCGCCATCATGGGAAACCACTTCTCAATCACATAGTCGGACCAGGACATATGCGCCGTCGAAGCCCAAAGTACGATCCGAAGGCGTTCCCCAATACCTTACTCGCATTGTTTCCAGCTCGTTGGATTGGATTGAGGATGACACAGAAAAAGAGGATATATGGGATGCCGCTTCAACCCGACTGAGTGAACGATCTGGCCGCACAGGCATGGGTGCCATCAGTCGTTCTTTCCACATACCTTTCGCTACCGAACCAACCAACAACGACAGTACCATGAAGCCCGTTATCACATCCTCCAAAGACCAGGAAACATCGGTGGAGATCAAGATACATGAGCCTGCTTTGACAGAAGACAATTTGGGTCTCAAGACTTGGGCCTCGTCATACGTTCTTGCACGCAACTGGTACACTTTACGTCAACACATACCGCTACTTTTCGACAAAGAGAAGAATACAACAATATTGGAGCTAGGCGCAGGCACGGGCTTGGTCGGTATCGCGGCAGCGGCAGTGCTGGGTACAAACGTCCTCCTGACCGATTTGCCTGAAATCGTCCCGAATCTTCAAAGGAACATTGATGCAAACAAAGAAGCGATTACTTCACGCCATGGAACTGCTCAAGCCGCTATCTTGGACTGGACCCTACCAGAGAAGATCATATATGCAGAAGAGTCAGAGGATAGTTCTCGTCGTGGCTCACTTGTGGCCGAGGAAGAAAGCTCGACTTATCCTCTCATTGTCGCTGCCGATCCTATCTACACCAAGGAGCATCCTGCTTGGCTTGTGCAGACCATTGGCTGTCACCTTACACACTCTTCAGAAGCTCGTGTAATCATTCAATTGCCTATACGTGAGGCTTACGCAGAAGAACGTGCTGACATGAGACACCGCTTACAAACTCTGGGTCTACATATATGCCATGAACAAACGGAGACGGGATATGATGACTGGAGTGAAGGGAATGGAGAACAATTGAGCGAGGTTGAATGCTGGCTGAGCATCTGGCACTGGAAAGACGTGAACGAGTAACACTTCGAAAACATGGTACCGATTTCGGACTGGTTGGCTCCACATAGAAGGACTGGGCATATAATAATTAGATACGACTGTCAAAGCGCGGCCCGCCGAAAGGATCCCCAGAAAACAATGCAATCGAGTAATTAACAACCCGACCCCACACTTCTACATAATCGCTATCTATGCGACCTACGACATAACGCTTCCCAACACCCTCAAGGCTCATGCCTGTTATTGTGCTTTTTCAATTAGGCAGCTAGATGACAACAAGCAATCGAGCAAGTTCTTACAATACTAGACGACTTGTTTGGACGTTGATCATCGTTTATCTCTGTCAACCCCAGAAACTGGCGGATGTTCACCTCCCATTGGCTGTGACTAACCTCCACATGTATTTGCTTATCAGTTTGCACATGCATCTTTCTCTTATCAACGTCTCGCAGACGCATCTGTTTCTTATCATCCACCAATAATGATGCCGATCAATTCATCTTACACAAGAAACTTTCCCCAGGTGTTTTGTGTCGTGAATTGGGGAGAAAGGAGCAAGATGTAATATAAAGATGGCTTGGTCGATGTGAAATCCGTGGAGTAGCTATCTCTCTTTTGCTTGCTCGTTTGAGAGTGTCAGAGTCGAGTCATACAGGACGGTTGCAAGTGATACGGTAAATTATCGTACCTTGGCTGATTGTTGTACTTTCTTATAAAGGACTGTCTGTCATTCTGCATTGGTTTGTTCCATCTTTTGTGAGAGTTATACCAATTGGTAGTATTGCACAATGGCGACTGGTATCACAGCTCTCAGCCAGGCCACTGGCTATGGAGTCATCGTGGGCTTGGGTTTCCTCTTCGCGTATGTATTGTTTGAGGACCATGAGATTAGTTTGAGCTAATAGAGCTAGCTAGCTTTGGCATGATGCTTACGACCTATGTTTTGCGAAGATATAACAATGAACAGCAAACAAGTGAAGTTTTCTCGACTGCCGGAAGAAGCGTCAAGTCTGGTCTTGTGGCATCTGCTGTTGTCAGTTCGTGGACATGGGCGGTAAGTTTGTTCTACTACGCTCATTACTCCCTTTTGAAACTCAGTCCCCAATTGTGTTTCTTTCCAATATCTCACTCTCAGCCAGACACTAATCATACTTTGCCTCATAGGCCACACTCTTGCAATCAGCATCAGTAGCATACCAATACGGAGTCTCTGGTCCCTTCTTCTACGCTGCCGGCGCCACAGTCCAAGTCATTCTCTTCGCAACCCTCGCCATTGAACTGAAACGACGAGCTCCCAACGCACACACCTTCCTGGAAGCCATTCGTGCTCGTTATGGTGGCATAACCCACGGTGTCTTTATCGTCTTCGGCCTCATGACCAACATCCTAGTCACCGCAATGCTTCTAACAGGCGGTAGTGCCGTAGTCAAGGATCTAACAGGCATGAACCCTGTAGCGGCATGTTTCCTCCTTCCAGTCGGTGTAGTACTATACACCATGTTCGGAGGCATCAAGGCAACTTTCCTGACCGATTACGTTCACACCCTGATGATTTTGATCATTATTTTCCTGTTTGCTTTCACGACCTATGCCACCAACAACGTCCTCGGTAGTCCCGGAAAAGTGTACGATGCATTGATGGCAGCGGCAGAAAGACATCCTGTCGAAGGCAATGCCCAAGGAAGTTATTTGACCATGCAATCGCGCGAAGGCGGTATCTTCTTCGTCATCAATCTTGTTGGAAACTTTGGCACAGTGTGCGTATCCTTTCAACCAAAATTAAAATAAAAATTTGCTGGATTGATGAACTGACCACCAATATCAGATACCTCGACAACGGATACTGGAACAAAGCCATCGCCGCCTCCCCCGTCCATGCCCTTCCCGGCTACGTAATGGGCGGTCTATCCTGGTTCGCCATCCCGTTCCTCTGCGCAACAACAACAGGCCTGGCCGCTCTCGCTCTGGAAAACAACCCAGTATTCCCGACCTACCCGCTCCGAATGGCACACTCGGACGTAACAGCCGGACTAGTCCTCCCAAACGCCGCAGTAGCCCTGTTGGGTTCCGGCGGTGCGGCGGCAACATTACTCCTCATCTTCATGGCCGTCACGTCCGCCATGTCGGCTGAACTCATCGCCGTGTCTTCGATCTGGACTTATGACATTTATCAAACCTACATCAATCCTTCCGCCAGTGGCAAGAGGTTGATTTACATGTCTCATCTGTCCTGCGTGGTTTATTCAATCATCATGGCTAGTTTCAGTGTCGGTCTCTATTACGCGGGCATCTCGATGGGGTATCTGTATTTGCTCATGGGAGTCATTATCTCGGGAGGTGTCGTGCCTGCTAGCATGACTTTGATCTGGGATCGTCAGAGTTGGGCCGCTGCCACTTTTTCACCTCCGATTGCTCTGGCTTGTTCGTTGACCGGATGGTTGGTGCAAGCGAAGACACAATATGGGGATCTTTCTGTGGACTCTACGGGATCAAAGTGAGTTTGATTTCCTCCTCCTCCTCCTCCTCCTCCTTCCTCGATACGTGCGTTTTGAGAAACAAGGATGGCTGACAAAGAACGAAACAGTTATCCAATGCTAGTAGGCAACGTAGTAGCCCTCCTGACCCCCTTGATAACCGTACCCCTCTTATCCCTCACTTTCCGTCAACCAAAGTATGATTGGCAATCCATGCTCGCCATCCGAAAAGCAAACGACACCGATTTCACCCCAACTCCCGATCCAGAATCCCCTTCTCATTCACCACCGACATCCACAACAGCCACAACCACAACTTCCCAACAACAACAACAAGAAGAAGAAGAACAAAAACACCTCACCCGCGCCTCCAAGATCGCTCGCACGTTGACCACCATTTTGACACTGTGTTTCCTGATCTTGTGGCCGATGCCGATGTACGGCACGGGTTACGTCTTTTCCAAGAAATTCTTCACCGGTTGGATCGTCGTTGGTATATTGTGGTTGTTTGTCAGCAGTTTCTGCGTCGGAGTGTATCCTGTTGTTGAAGGTAGGGGTACTATTGTTAGGGTTGGAAGAAGTGTTTGGAGGGATGTCACTGGTAAAGGGGGCAGGAGAAGGGAGAGTGTTGTTGAAGGGAAGGAAGGGCAAGGGGATTTGGAGGAGAGTGTGGAGGTTGGGGACAAGGATAAGGAGAAAGAGAAGGAGAGGGAGAGTGGTGGTGTTGGGACTTGATGAGCTGAAGAGGGGTTTTTAGTCACTGGAGTCTGTCGAAGAGGATCTGACTTGCTGATACGACCTAGATGACCTCGTACGTCAGTTGATGAATACAAGTTCTCTTGATGACACAAAAGCAAAGAAATTCCAAATTAAGGCACGACAACCTGTATTTCTTTGATTCGAATTCAATGCAACACGAGCAACGTACACACAGCATGCCCTCATGCTCTCAAGCAATCTCTCTCCTCATCCATCAAAGCCCTCTTAGACACGCAAAAAGTAACCATGACATCTCAATTCAGCCAACAACAAACCTCGCACCAACCAACACACAGTCCTCATCAAACTCACCCGACCTCTCTTTCCTCACTTGTCGGCATAATCCCGGCATGATATCACCCTTTTCATCACCAACATTGTCTTCAACCATGCCTTCCACAGCATACCCGGCAACACAATCCTTTGACAATTCTGGAACTTGCCAATCATAGGTTCTCCTTATCGTATCTGAAGTCTTCCTTTTGGGTTTACTCGGCGAATTTCTGGATGGTGAGGTTGAAGGAGCGGTGGAGCGAGGTTTGCCTTGCAAGGTTGGAGAAACCGAAGATGGTGGTGGGAAGAATGGTTTGTTCGTTTCCGGAGTGCTGGAGATGGTCTTTGCGGGCGTTTTGGCGCTAGTGCTGCTTTGAGTTATCCAGTGGGTGGGTGAGACTTGGGTGTCTTTTGTTGGATCAACAAAGCCTGCAGTTTCATCGCTTCTGTTGACGAGGAGGAAGGTTGGTGATGGCTGTGTATCTGTGGTCTTTGTGTCTATGCGCCTACGTTTGCGCGGGTTTGTGAGCTGGGTGGTGTTTCCTGGGACTGGGAAAAGGGTAGGGCCTTGTGATGAAGCGGTCGTTGAAGAAGCTGTACCTGTGGTTTCGGTGCTGCTCTTAGAGCGCCTAAGTCTGAGTTTGATTGATGGTTTTGGATCTTTTCGCAGAATCATTGGTCTTGTGGGTGATGGATCATTCCTCAGAGTGGATGATTCTGGAAGTGATGCTGGATCATCCCAATTCTTGGAGCTAATAACTTTGGGATCTTTCTGATCTAGTACCGTGAGGCGTGACTGAAGTTTACCCGTGTTGGAAAGGCCTGCTTTGCATGCAAGCCCTGCCCTTGACAATGGTAGTGGCGAGCTGGATGCCTCCTGACTTGTTGAAGAAGATTCTCCGACCCCGCTCGCACTTGACCAAACAGATTGCTGACTAGACGTCAATGTGGTCTGTGATGATTCGTTTTCGGTGGATGAAAACAAATTTGACAAGGATTCGGAACGGTTCGCCATTCTCGCATGACGAGGATCGGACATTCTTACAGGTCCATAAGCATATTCCCTGTCATTGACGTCCTTTTTACCGTGACCCAAGGAAACAACAACATCAATGATACCCATGTTTGCAGCAAGCATAGGATTGTTGTCATATGCGAGAGCGTCAGGGAAAGCCAAATCGGAGAGGGCATCGAGATATTGCTTGATAGGTGAAGGTCTGTTACGATCATCAACGCCTCTTCGATCTGCTTCGTCCTTGAGGGATTGCTTGACGAGGTTCCATCTGGACTGGTAAGCGTCATATCGCTGCTCATCTGTCATGCCAGTAACACTCTGTGGACGGCCATGATGTGTGACCAAATGATGTGCAAATTGCTGTTCCACCGTCTTGCCAGTCACACTCTCTGCGAGTGAGTTGCGCAAGATCCAAGGACGTTCAATGCTGAGTTCGACACGTTGCCCACCAAACAACAGACCGTGTAAGTTGTCTCTTGCATGGTTTATCTTGGCACAGTTGAATTGTCCGTTGTAAAAGACTTCAACCTTGACATCCGTGAGTGTGACTTTGGGACCAGCTTCGAACAACTTCTTATCTAGCTTGACCGACAAGGCCAGTCCATCAACGTTGGAATTGGGGACGGGGTTGAGAGTGTCTCGTCGAGTACCGCGATATTTCTTGCCTGACTGATTCTGCCAGATGGGACCTGCGCGTACGAGAAAGAATGGTCGTGGGCTGAGCGCGGGATCACCCAGATATCGTACAAAGCTGCTTCCGTCCTTGATGGGTCTTTCAACAAGATGATTTGCTTGTGCAAGCGAGCTCTCATGCTTCTCGATATCGCTAGTTCCCTTACCAATCCCAAAAGTGGCAGAGTTGGTTGTGGTTGAATGTTTGAGGGACACTGTGCCCAGTCGTATCTCAACTTGATTGCCGAATTTAGGCATACTGAGAGAGATGCGCCATTGAAGAATGAGATGGGTTTGTGGATAGATTGTGTTGGAGAGTGAATAAGAGTGAAGAGTAGTGGATAGGTATTCAAGGAATAGTCAACGAAGAAAGTGACGGATCAGGCACTCGACTTGGATAAAAGAGCGAAGACATAACAAGGCGACTACCACAGTCCACGCGCGTTCAACGCACGATCTTTGCCCAAATTTTAGGGAAGGAGCTGGAACTTCCTTCTGTCTAGACTCATTCTCCAAAATTCTTTCTGGCTCCGCTCCATGTCAAGAAGATATACGAAAAGTCCTCATACAGCATCTCCTTGAACCTACATCTGCATCAATCCTCTCTCATCACCAATCCTTCTCGCTCTCCTTGGCGGCGAAGCATAAACCGGCGGTCTCTCCTCATCACTCCTCTCCTCCACACCCTCACTCTCATCAACCCTCCTCCAATGCAATAAATCCGGATCCAACCTATAACTACCTCTCCACCTCCCATAAGCCGGAGGAGGTCTCCTCAACCCTCTTATCTCCCCATCCCCCTCACCACAATCTCCAACAACACTTCTTCTCCCAGACTCCAAATCACAGTCCGAATCAGCTTCATATGACACCATGATAGGTTCAGCCGGAATCAAGCTCTCCTCAACAACTACAGCAGTTCTGTGATGTCGATGCCTGTGTCGGCGGTTGTAGTTAGAGTTGAGAGTTTTCATTTGACGGTGCAAGCGATGGAGTTGGTAGAGCAGACGCAGAATCACTGTCAAGGCTATTAGGAGCAGGAGAAGCACGATCGTATGGATGTATCCCGGGATGGTCTTGAATCTCGGTAGTGCTAGAGCGGAATCTGTGATGCGTGTGTTAGCTTCTTTAATCTGTATGTCCATGTCGGGGATGCTTTGGGGTAGGTTTACATAAGGTAAGAGATGTTATGAATAAAGCGGCCAAGATGGAGAATATGGTTGCTTTTTGCCGTAATTCATGCTGTAGATGAAGTTTCTTGAGATGGCGTTTTGAATGTTGTTTGGCGGTATAGTGGTGATAAGTGCCTGTTTGAGAAACATCTTCTTCTGATGCGGAGTTTGGTGCTTGTACAGAAGGTGATCTCGCTCTAACGGCATCAGGGACAACGACCAGATGGCTTGTAGTGGCTAACGGGAGCGCTAGGGATTCATGTCTGATCCTTGTTTCGTGTATCGAAGGCAGTGATCCTCTTGATAGTTGTGCGTGATGTGAAGTTCCCTGCTCCCATCACGTATCAGTATCTCCCATCATCCGGATATCTTTGTGAACATGGATACTCACACCTAGACGCAAAGACCCCCTCGCACTCGACAGAGGCGTAAAAAACGTGGTTGGCGAGTCTTGAGACCTCATGTCCGGCGACCTCGACAATTCAGACACGGACACCGAAGGCTGAAGTGTCGAACCAGCACCCAAAGAAGTCGTAGATCTGTTCAGATATTCCGTGCTCTGCGACCATTGACTCCGTTCTCGTTGTATCTGACTAGCTGTATCGTCACATCGTAGTATCTCTCTGATATCTGCTTCTAGGTCCTCGAATTGGATTTCATGACGATCGGGTTTGACTGAATCGTCCAGGGATGTGGAATTTGGTCTTGAAAATAGTGCGAATAACATGATACTTCAGTTCGATCAAGAAGTCGTTTTCACCCTCGGGGCAGTCGATTTTACTTTCTAAAAATGAAGAACACTTTACTGTACAAAATCTAAAAGAAACAAAAGTGGAAAGAAAGAACGTTTGTCAAAGAGAGAAAGCAATGAGCAAGGCATGTAATGTACCCCCGTTTTTGTTTACAGGTTGGAATCCCAGCCATTCCATCCCTGCGCTTGACCTTACCTCTTTTCTCAACTCCCAGACAAAACGCACCCCTGCACCTACCAGAAACTCTCCCCTTCAAACAAAGTATTCGTCTCAAGATATGGGAATGGTGGTTTACTGTATGGACGTTGATGCTGTTTAGAAGCTTTAGTTCGAACATGCAGCCGAATATGCAGGTAGGCATGTACGTGTTTCAGGAGTGCATGGGGGTCGATTAGCGAATCTGACAGCTGAGAGTGACTGTCAGGGGTTGTGTCTGCGGATAGGTACATGTATGGTATTGATTAAATGCATCACGCTTTTCTTGGTTTGTTTCCTATTGATTTCCCCATAGATCGGAAAAACCATTGTGAAGAGGCTCAGAAGAGTGATATGATGTGCAGTCAAGCACAATGCGGGGGTGTCAGAATTCATAAGGGTTTCCCAGCGTCATAATGTCATTGGAATGATTCGTCGATATACAGAGAACTCAAGACTATATAAGATGTATCCACTGAGAGCCTCAAATAGTCAAGCTAAATTGGGGCTCTCAATGGATCCGTCTTCAATGGTTGCCGTCCTTCTGTATGTTCATAAGTCGTCCTGGAAGCGATATTGTTGCGGAGACCCTTACCAATTCTGACACCAATGTGCAATCAAATGGCATCAAAATTAATCACTGGAGACTCTCACTAGTAAACATGACCCACCAAGGTAAGCTACATATCTACAGAGAGACGAAAATAATTCCAGGGAAGTTCATTGAGAGCCATACCTAGAAGAAAGTATGACAGGCTCTCAACGGCGCCTTTTCCCTCAAGCTTGAGTTTTCTGAATATGCATAGATCGATCCCCGAGCTTTGCGCAGAGCAGAGACTTATCCTGAGGTTGCTTTCCTTTTTAATGGCAGTCAGCGACGCATGCTCGAAAGCAGTACCATAAGATATGCTTCGATAACATCTAGCTCCCACATATCGCCATCAGTATTCGTTTCCTGTTTGTTGAGGGCCGTTACAAGAATGGGAAAGCCGCTGCCCATTGTGAATTGCCTTTTGTCAGGTATAGATGCAGGTGAAATCTTTTGCCTTGTTCTTGCTCTTACTGGCCCTCCTAGGTTGAAATGGTGCCAGTTCAGGGTGCAAAAGTCGGTATGCCAGTACGAGTCTATGCCATGAAACAGAAGTAGAAGTGAACCTTGGGGGGCCAGTGCAAGCAGAAGCTACCAAGCATAGCCAGCTCGATATCACGATTCTGCTTGTGCTAAGTGTCAAGATCCCAACCATAATGCGGTGTGGTTCAAAATGGTCGCTGTGAGATGCTCACGCCTAATGATGTGTTGGTTTTCTGCTTCAATATGCTCGTTCCGTTCTAATGCCTATTGCCGGACCATTCATTGTGTCCCCGAGCTCCACCAGCGTCTTGTCAAAGACTTTGGCGACCATCATGTCCCAGTCGTCGTCTGGGACATCATCCACATTGAGATCATCAGGCTCGTCGTCAAGCATAAGGTCGCCGTCCATGGGAGTGTCTTCTGTTGAGTTGTTCTTCTCTTCCTCTTCTTCATCTGCCTGCTCGTCTTCCTCCTCGAACTCACCCTTGTCCATGACCTCCACGACACCGACTCTTGTCCTTTCCACTAAACTCTTGATGCGCACCTTTTCGGTCCCACTGACACCACGTCCAGTGTTGAAGCCAGACATTTGTTCTCCCGTCTCGACATCTTTACCTTGAAGCAACGAAGCAAAGACGTGATCAAGTTTGCCTAGCAGACGGAAGAGATGGCGAGGTGAGGCAGGGAAAGCCGGTATCATTGAGTTTGTCAAGAGAGCAATGCTGATGCAATACGGTACTTGCAAAGCAGGTGTACCACTAACCCAAACCACGCCGAGCAATTCTTCCACATCTTTCGCTGCCTCGCCAAAATTGGCATATCCTTGGACATCATACCATTCCTCCGACTTCTCCAATATTTTTTGTGTGGCAGGGTCGCCGTGCTGCTCGATCATGCGACCCTCCTCGTCCATCTCTTTCACGCCTCCCTGTCGTAACGAAGGGTCTCGCTTTGCAAAGCGCCGCTGGATATGCAATAATTGCTGATCGACATGGCGAATGAGTCTCGACTCTTTGGTGCCCCCAGGCTTGAGCGGCGACCTCCGAGCTTGTGGTAGTGCAGACGCCGCGGTGGACGATGCGACTGAAGACGGTGGAGGTGAATACGGCACAAAGCCGCCTGGGAGATTTGAAGACATTCTTCCGCACGGCAGAAGAGATAGTCGCAGAGAGGTACGGTATCTATCTCAGCGCGCGAACACACTACTACAGTATCTTTCTTTTGCCCCTCTCACAACGTCGTACTCTGAATAATGATTGTACGGGCGTAATGTTGCACTCTATTCAAAAAGGAAGCTGATCAAGTGATGGCTAAAGTCAATAATTACAGTACCTATGATGATGTTGATTGAGCCGTTTGCCTCGGCTTAATGACGCGAAGCCGCGCCAATCAGACCAAGCATTTCTTGATTGCTACAAGCTCTCTTATCACCTAATAACTCCGCACCTTCCATCTACATTCTAGCTCATAATCTGCTCATATATTATCTCGGCGACGAACGTCTGTCGCTACCCGAGTAATGTATGGTAATGCTCTGCAGACCGCCTACATGAATGGGGACTGCACATCAATGATCTCCACTATCAATTGAAACTTGCAAGGTAGTGTAACAGGAACAGGAAGGTGGGTATCATGCAACCATGCTTGGACAGTGCGATGGTACTGTAGGTCTCGTATAAAGAAGCATTGTCTCTCCTCTGATCAACATGTCACTGGTCCCTTTCATTTTTTCGAACTCCATACCATTCATTACTTCCATTCGTTATGAGTGCTGCGAAACTCCTTCTCGTAGCAGGTCTGCTTGCTAGCGGCATCTCTGCCAAGCCCATTCAAGCAAGATCGCCATACGCCGTAAAGGACTCGCATTTTGTTCCTACCAGATGGACTCAGGTCGCTTCTGCACCTGCAAACCACAACATTGAACTTCGCATTGCCGTCAAGCAGAATCAGTTTGAGGATCTTGAAAGACATTTGTATGAAGGTATGTAGGCCTGCTTCTGGCTGGACATGAAGATTGCTCCGTCCTGCAGTGTCACAACATTGGATGAATAGAAGATATCTTCTCTTCATGGGTAATGGTTGCTAATTCCAATCCCAGTCTCTGATCCCGATCATGCTCGCTATGGCCAGCATCTCAAAAATGCCGACATCAAAAAGCTTGTTCAGCCCGCCGATGAATCCTTGAAACTGGTTCATGAGTGGCTTGCCGAGAATGGCATCGAGACTGGCGATTTGTCTTACAGCAATTCCAAGGATTGGATCAAAGTCTCACTCCCAGTGAACCGCATCGAGAATCTGCTCGACACCAAGTACTCGGTCTACCGCCACGAGGATGGCACCGAGGCTATTCGCACCCCGGAATGGTCTTTGCCTCTGCATCTCCACGATCACATTGATACCATCCAACCCACCAACTCATTCTTCCGTGCAAAGCCCAATGCTATGGCTTTGAAGGTGGATGCTGCTCCTTTCCTTGATGAGCATTTCTCAAAGCAGGTCGAGTGGCACAACGATCCTAATGTCACTTCCGTCTGCACTCCTCGTGGTGTCACTCCTCTTTGCTTGAGAACACTCTACGGAACTGCCGACTACATTACTCAGTCCGCTGGTGAAAACAAGATGGCTCTTGCCAACTTCCTTGGCGAGACCAACAACCGTGCAGACACTTACAAATTCCTGCAAAAATACCGTCCAGAGGCAGCGCAAGCAGCATATGACTTCAAGTTTGATGTCCTCAACAACGGCAGCACTTATCAAGGTTTGGTTTACACCAGCATCAACGTAGAAGGTGATTTGGATTCTGAGACAATGCTCGGCATCGGCTACCCCACTCCACTCACTGCATACACTACCGGTGGCTCACCTCCTTTCATCGCATCCAACCTTACAACCACCAACACCAACGAGCCTTATCTTGACTGGCTCGACCATGTCCTCGCTCAAAGCGACTCCGACATCCCCCAAGTCATTTCCACATCCTATGACGACGAGGAGCAGACTGTACCTGCCTCCTACGCCAAGCGTGTCTGCGAGGAATTGGCACAACTCGGTGCTCGCGGAGTCTCTCTCTTCTACGCTTCTGGTGACAGCGGCGTTGGCACCAGCGGCACCTGTGTCTCCAACGACGGAAGCAACAAGAAGAAATTCAGCCCTCAATTCCCCTCTACCTGTCCCTACGTCACTTCCGTTGGCGCAACCATGGACTTCAACCCAGAAGTCGTTGCTTACCATGCTTCTGGTTACGCTTCTGGTGGTGGTTTCTCTGAGTTGTTCCCACGTCCCAGCTACCAAGACAAGGCTGTCAAGGCCTACCTCAAAGGACTGGGTGACAAATACGAGGGCTATTACAACCCTGCTGGACGTGCCTACCCTGATATCTCGGCTCAAGGCAGCTACTTTGCCACAGTATGGAATGGTACCGACACCCTTGTCAGTGGCACATCTGCTGCCACTCCAGCTTTCGCCGCCATTATTGCTCTGGTGAATGACGCCTTGATCGCTTCTGGCAAGCCTACACTTGGTTTTCTGAACCCATGGCTCTACAAGAAGGGCTATCGTGCCTTTACCGACATCACTAATGGTAGTGCTGTCGGTTGCTCTGAGATTGCCGACGGAAAGGGCTTCCCAGCTGCAGAGTCTTGGGACCCTGTGACTGGTTTCGGTACACCCAAGTTCAGGGATATCATTCATCTTCTCGCTGTTCATGGTCACTGGAACCACACTGGTGGCTGGTCTTAGATTACCTAAGTATTCTATATATGAAGATTCTCTCAATCAAAAGCTTAATAACGCCATATGATAGTTCAATGAACCAATCCCCCAAACACATTGACAGGCCCGTTTCTTCTCGGAGTATTCCTGTGGCGGCTTGAATCGAAGTCGTTTCAATAGACCCAAAGACCTTTTATTGTAGCGAAGATGAAATTTGAGACGGACACAAACACTTGCTAGTGTTAGTTTGAGTTTCATGCTTAACACGCTGTCCAGTCTACATTCGCCAGACTTACGGAGGCATGAGGAACTTTTGACAACAATACTTTAGTATGGCAGGGTCACTACAACTGACTCATTTTTCGAAATTCTGGCATTTGTAAAATGAAAATGCTTATCAACAGTAAAATTAGTCCGTCTTGTTTCCGCAGATTCTGGATATTGTATATGACGAACGTACTTCTCAACAGATGATTATGATTCAATCTATGTTGGTCCCGTGATCCCTGATGTAAAACAGATCATAGCTTCACTCCACCAACGACAATGTTGTCCCAATCTCTCTTGCGGAACTCCTGGTATGACTCTGCGCCAGGCGGCAACCAAAACACCTGATCCTTGCCAACCTTGTCCAAATCAACGCCTTGCTCTCTCAACCCATGCTTCGTGTACTTTGAAGTACCCGTGACCTCAAAAGCCTCTACCTTGCGCAAAAACAACGGCACCGCGAATTTGGGCATCTTCGCACGGGCATGTGCGGCCAACTCTCGCAGAACGGTGGGATTGGCCTCTGACTTGAGCATGACGGCTGCACATCCAGCTCTGCCATCATGTTGAGGTAAAGCGACACCGTAAACATTCACCTCTTCGATATGAGGACTTGTGCTCATTGCCTCGGCAACCTCATTCGTCGACACGTTTTCCGACTTCCAGCGATAAGTGTCTCCGATGCGGTCGACAAAGAACAATCTGCCTTCGCTGTCGCGACGCAAAAGATCTCCACATCTATACCATGCATCGCCCTTCTTGAACACATCTCGTAGAATCTTGCTGTCGGAGGCTTTGGAGTTGTTGAAATATCCGACGTATTTGTCCGCAATGTTGTTGGGATCCAGTTGATTGAGTAGCTCGCCAGTCGTGCCAGTCGGTACACGCTCGCTGAATCCTGTCTTGGGATCTCTCCATACGTCACCGCTTTCAGTGTCGTGTCGTGCGAGGGCGTTGTCCTTGTTCGAAAGGAGACCTAAGAATGTTCCGACTCTTCCCACAGCACCGAGACCAAAATTGTTCTTTGACTTGATGAATGTAGCGCCGGCCGCTTCCGTGGCACCGTAGAATTCGACAATTTCGTCAATGTCGAAACGTTCCTTGAATCTCTGCCAGACATCGGGTCGTAGTCCGTTTCCAAACGCCTGACGGATATTGTGGGATTTGTCAAAGGGTGATTCGGGGGTGCTGAGGAGGTAACGACATAATTCGCCAATGTACTGCATCATTGTCGCACGACTTGCTGTGGCTGCGGCGAAGAAGGTCTTGGGTGAGAATTTGCTCGAGAGGACGGTTGTTGCGCCTACGTGCAGCATGATAGCGACGTTTAAAATGCTTGCTGAACTGTGATACAATGGCATTGCCTGTATCTGGATCAGTGCCTATTCTATGGTCGTACAATGCAGGCATTGACTTACTGTGTAATACCTGTCTGTGGGCTTGACTCTCAGATACAAGCCCAATGCACCCGAGGATACGACAAACTTCTTCCACGGCACAACTGCAGGTTTTGGCAGTCCAGTGGTGCCAGAAGTGAAGATGAGGACGGCACAATCAGACAACTTTTCACCACTTCGTTCTTCATCTGGAACTCTTAGACCCCGAATGGCGGCGACTCGGGACTCCAAAACCTCATCGAAGATGACTGGCTTGACTCCTTCAAGCTCGGTAACGACTTCTGGTGTAAGAGCCTCTTGAATATCACAATCCATCACCAACAGCTTGGCGTCACTTGCTTTGACGCAATGTACCAGAGGCTTCCCACGTAGGTTGGTGTTGATAAATGCAGCTTTGGCGCCCAGAGACATGATTGCAAACCAGAATATCACAAAGTGAGGCTTGTTGGTAAAATCCATGGCGACCATGTCACCCTTTTTCACACCATGTTCTTGCTTCAACCAAGCCGCTGTCTGCAGAACCATGTCATAGATCTGTTTGTAAGAGTACTCCATGGTCTGTAGACCCTCAAGATCTCGAGGGTGTTGTACATCTTTTGGTATCTGAGGAGGAATGGCCAGGAACGATCGACTGGCTACTTTTGCGTCTAGGGCGTGGTTTTCCAAGGTGTAGAAGAGATTGACCCTGTCGCTCCTTTCGACTCGCTTGCTGTGGATAGCGGTATAGACTAATGATCGCAGGAGCTCATAGTCACTCGGGAAGGATGTTTTGGCATTGAGATAGGCGAGTCCTGCTACGGCTGCAGGAGCAGCAATCGCGAGAGGAATTGCTTGTATGATATGAGTGAGGGTAGTTCATGATGATCTCTCGTCAAGTCTTACCAGCCATCGAGTATTGTTTCTTCTTAAATGCGCACGAGAGAAGTCAGGATAATCCAAGGTAGGAAAGAGGTCGGGTGGGTAGATGTGAGGGGTGGAAGATAGTGGTGATAAAGAGTGGAGGAGGAATGGAGAAAAGAAAGGAGAGATCATCGACAAGCTCAGCGGTAGTTGGATCAACCTACCTCGTGATTTGATCTAGGGCAGCCGCATGTCTCTACAGGTGCCCATTGCAGCGGCACCGCCGAGGAGCTTTGTCATATTACCTAGTAGTAGTACTAAAATCCGCGAGCAAATCCATTAGAGAAGGCGGATCTGTGTGACGTGTATCACTTTTTTTGGGCAGGTGTTCCTTCTTGAAAAACGGGGTAAACAACCGAGGCTCGGCAAGCGGACTAATTACCGATTCATTGTTCCTTATCCGTCTCCCGGTTCTCTTATGTACTGGCATCACCTCTCACTCCAACTGGTTCCATGCACATCACGGCGATCATCACGAGTTCTTGTACAGCATCGAGTGGTTCAGGACCCTCAAGAGCCACATAGCCATATTCATCGTGCTTGCGATACCTTCAAGACCAGAATGAGGATATCTGACCGATCACTCTATGTGCAACATGACAGGGCTCGTCTGTGCATTCTGACCCCATACATGATGATGCTTGGCCCAAGCCTCACAACGGCACTCGGTCCGTGAATTGCGGGTATGAGAGAAACTTTAGCCCTCTCTGGTGTGCCTCGGATGTACGACACCATAAGCGTCTGGGCATTCAGCTGCAATCCTTCCATATATCACTGTGGAGGATGCTTGCTGGAAAATATGTGGCTGGCATATCCAAGCCTCGACGGCATCTTGCGTACAAATAGGGGAAGTGGTGGTCAAAGTCGTCCTGAATGTTGTAACTTGCTGAAACCCTTGGGTGATGAAGCTCTTGGGAGCAGACGATCATCCAGTGCATCTTGCTTGAAGATTATTTGTCTTGGATACGAGCAATCTAGGGCAAACTCAATGTTTAGAAGATAGCCATATAATATCGTATCTGACGGGACGAGATGGATCCAACACCCCATCGATACTCTGTGCATGCCAAGTTGTCAGATCTATGAGGTACTGTATGCCTGTCAACCTGCATGATGCCACAATCCTTGGTGCTGGCCGCCAGCATGCTTCCAATACTTGGCTACTGTGCCGCCGCGAACTATTGCTTGTGTCAAACTGTTCTCGATTCTTGACTAAACGGGTGAAACACAACTTTCAAGAATTGAAGGGTTCGTATACGTTTTCATGATATAACTATCTACACATAACGGTAACAAAGGTGGTCGCTTTCAGTCTTTGTGATCTCGGTGACATTGATTGCTTGAGCAAGATCTCCAAGGCCGATCACTTCGTCCATGGAAGGTGTTTCGCTTGAATGTTCCTGTTGCCATAGCCACCAAAGACGGTCTACCTGTGCTTGATGCTGGAATAGAGGATCTGATGGACGGGTCAGTATATGCTGGCAAAGGAAAATTAATGAAGAAATACATACCTTGTAATAGATCAAGTAGGGGGATCTCGATTGTGGTCAATCCTCGAGCCTTCCCTGCAAGGTCTTTGACGAACTCTTGATAGCTCTCCGCAGATAGCATCTCAGTGATTGAAGCAGCTGATACTTCATCTCTCTCAGCTTCATCACCCCGGTGGAGCGCGGCTTGCGACGATGTTCGAGACGAAGTAGCACCCGCAACGGTCTGACTCCAGTCTGAATAAGGCATATATCCTGTGTATCCGCACTCGCTCCGTAGTGCTGTTTCAAACGTGTGCAAGAACCAGCGATTCCATGGCAAGTATGACGATATCCGATTGCTCTGCCAGCCGAACGAAGCGTATGTTTGAAGGAAATCACCATATCTGCTGCCACCACCAATCTGCGAGGGGAGTTCCACGAGGCATTTCACGGAGCTTTGGTATATTGTCTGTTCCTCATCGCTCAACGCTTGCCACTCTTGACGCAAATCCAACGAGCTGCAAACGCTTGTAGGTGCTGAGATGTGTGGGAGTTTGAGGGGTGGTGTTGCTGATGTCATATGCTTCGGTAGTGATGTAGCATGAATGGCAGCTTCAGGCGTAGTCCAATTTGAATAGACGATGATGCCCATGGTTCCCAGGACAAATACCAGCCAAAAAATGAGGAATGATGGTCTGACAGGTGGTATGTCCTCGCCTTGTTGACTTTCGAGGTCATTATGATAACGCTTCTTCTCGGACTCCATATTGTGTTGTTGCTTCTCAGTGATGATGATGTTGTTGCGGGACATGATGGAAGTGTGATGGTTGAGTTGAATCTTGATGAATGTGGGATGATGGGGCTATATACAATTGAATGTCTCTCCTACCTTTTGATCAAAATTGCTCAGGTTATTATTTATAGCGTGTGGCTTTAACGTTTGCTTGTCATGGTAAGCTTTCGCGGTAGACATGAGAGAGCAACGTCTAAGCGATGGTTCGCAAATGAGAGCAAGATGTTTATGCACGTTATTCGCACGGGCGGGTTCGTATCCAACGGAGAGAATCTAACAAGCCTCCAAGGTTTGCTTGGTTCCGCCAAAACATGGCGACATTTGCATGTCTTTTTCTAAAGATGGCTGATATGCAGATAACCATACCTACATCTCGTCGATCCCATCGGAATTTTGATTAACAAAACCAGCTCCGAAGACTGACATGAAGGTACTGTACCTTCTACATTTGAGGCGTGGAAGAAAGATTCAGCTGACGGCCAGCACCATGGCTTGGGGTCAAACTTTGGTGGATGGGCTTGGGTCTAGCCATACTTCTAGCTAGCTGCCAAGGAAATCTTTGTCTAAGTCTCCAGTTTGCCAAAGGGTGACGCCTTTTTTTGACGGCTTCTTACAAAGAGAAAGAGTCTCAAATTGTGGTCAGCCACAGAAGACAACGTGCACGTGGGATGATGAAAGAGAAAGGCCAGAGCTGAAACCGAGTCAGACATGTATGGCAGAAAAGCATCTAGGAGAAACGTCGAGGAAGGACTGGTTGGCTTCAGAGGAAGGTTTAGGACTTGTTTAGCACCTTAGAGGGTTAGGTAACGCATCATGATAGGGTCGAGGATGGCATGTACGATGGCATGTCTCGGGTTGTTCGGCGTCCAAAATTGTCGCAAGAAGTCAGGACTAGGTAAGGTAAGTGGTAATGACTGGTAAGAACCGCAGCAAGGAGATACGAGATAGGCGGGACATGTCGCTCTGCGAACGCCCGACGCGGGGCATAAGATTGACCATATAGGGAAAGTCGTAACAATGATTTTTCAATTGTGTCTAGAATGAACGTGACATCTCAACTGATAGCTTTAAAAGTCTTACGGCCATAGATTGACAAGATATCAGGGTATAGTCGCGAGGGTTTCGCGTGCTGTATTAACGATTATATAACTATCAAAAGGGTTACATTAGGTGGTATGGGTCAGGGCCAAGCTCTATAGGGAGAGTAGATGACAATGATATTATGCAAAATCACTATGAAGTATGCAAATGACAATGATAGAACCAAATGGTAGAGAATACACTAGAGAACCAGAGACATATCTTGGACGTCTATAAATATATCTTGTGTCTTGCTTTTGGCGTTGAAGCGGTTGAGAACGGAGACGTTCGTCTTTGGACTAGAACTAAAGAAATGCTTGAGCCAGATTATACTCTTCGTATCCGGGAGACGGCACAGTCAATGTTGTTACGGGAAACCAAAAAGATGGACGGTAGCTAGGTGTAATGATGAAAGCACGGGAATAGGAAGAATTCCATACACGGTCATTATTGTAGTCGTCGACAAGGGTGAAGCTCAAGGAAAAAGGTGGATTTCCTCATCGGGATGCCAAGACTGCTCGGAAAGCACTTTGGAGCAGCTCTCAGCAGAGAACAAACGAACATTGTTGACCATCTACTTCCAAACCGTGAAGCTCGTCTGCAAGCATGTTATCCTTGTCTATAAGACGTGCTCCAATTGGCGTCAATCGCTCGATCCTACGACTAGCCTCGACCAAGAGCAAACCCCTGGTATACGGAGGTCGCATTGCGAAACCGAAAGCTGCCGAACCAGCAGCGCCAGGAGCGACCTCAACACCGACACCTGCTGAAACAGCAGCAGGAGCAACAGCAGCGGCTTCGACACCGAAGCAAGATGTACCCCTTGGACCGGGTGAAGTGCTAAAGCCGGAGAAACCTGCAGAGATCAAGCAGTTGGCGGCGTTCATGAAGAAAGCAGAACAGGAAGACTATCAAAAGAGATACAAGTCCTTTTCTTCCAAAGTCATTCGTGCGGTCGTCGCGGCTCCAATCCTTATTGTCACAACATACTACTTGTATCAAAGAGGTGGGTTCTTCAAAGTATCTTGGTAGATGAATTGATTATTGACGTTAATTATGTAGTTTTCTTAGGACAAGAGAGGAAGAGGCTATCGCTGGTGACGGAAATTGGAGATGATGATGACGAGGACGAGGAAGAGTAAAACTCAACATACACAAACACGCACGTCTCTACCATGCGCAGTGTCCGCCGTCGATACGCAAGTCACTGCCAGTCATGAACGAACTGGCATCGCTGATCAGGAAGACTGCTGCTCCACGGTATTCCTCGGGCTTGCTCAACTTGCCCAGCATGTTTTGTGTTGGCCAGTCGCGCTCTCTTTCCGGGTATTCAACAAACAATGCCTTGACCATGTCTGTCACGATGTAACCAGGCGAGATGGTGTTGACTCGGATGCCTTTGGGACCCCACTCAGACGCTAGATTGCGGGCTAGTTGAAGCACGGCGGCTTTGCTCGAGTTGTATGCGGCACAGATCAAGCCCTGAATTCACGACTCGTGATTAGCTTCATCCTCGAACCAAGATCTGAACGACTTCAACTACTCACCCTGTTTGCGACAGTGCCACTCATTGAAGCGATGAAAGCCATGGAACCACCGTTACCGTGCTTGATCATCTGCTTTGCAACCGCCTGGGCCGTCATGAAGCAACCCGTCACGTTGACCTCGAACATTCTGTTGGAATCCTCTTGGGTGTATTCAAGAGCGCTTGTCTCTTGTTGAATACCTGCTGCTGCGACCAAGCCATCCATGCGACCTTCCTCATCCGAGATCTTGGTGACAATCTCATTCAGCTGAGGCACATCACGAACATCAATCTGGCGGTAGTGCAGGGTCGTGCCCAACTCCTCAGCTGCACGTCTTTGAACGCGGTAGAAGTCTGGGCTGGGTTCTGGTAGACGATCCAATGCGTAGACTGGAAGAGAAAAAGAATGTGGTCAGCAATGAGCGTCATGATTCAAAACTGCTTTTGAAATCACTCACCGGTTGCTCCAGCCTCAAGAAGGGCCTCGCATTGCACAAGACCCAGACCTCTAGCTCCACCAGTTACCAAAACAATCTTGTCGTTCAATGCAAACTCGGGAAGTCTCTTGGTGGTGCCCAAGAAAGTGGCAGGCTTTACGTTGTCTCTGAGATGGGCTGATTCTTCTTTTGGTGGGCTCGGAGGTCCTCTGCCCGCGACAACAGGGTTACCGCGTGGTGGGTTAGTCAATTGGTCCTTTTCTGCCTTGGTAGGATCTTGAAGACGAGTAGAATTGGCAAAAGTTCGAACGAAGTTGATCTTGGGTGCGCCAGTGACGCTGCTGCGCAGTAGCCTGGAGGATATTCTCATGGAAGCCATTGTTCACGAGTCGCTTGTGTTTGTTGAGTCCCGAATTTACTGCCAAAGACAATCGGTGAACAGCTTTTTTTTAGGAAGAGAATGAAACGATTGGGACACCTTCACAAGGCCACGCTGACCTTTTTATTCGTACCCTACAAAAAGCTACCTACCCTTTTACTTTTCCTATCTGGGTCGTCCGAAAGGTGCACCCCCTCCGAATAAGATGCATTGGCCGCCGCAGTGGCACGCACCATGCGTGAACGGTGCGTTCGTATCCACAATTCATGTCCACCAAGGTTGTTTTGTGCTTCTGTCAACATTGATCTCTCTTCCACAGACATGGTGTACATGTGAATTCCAAGCAAGAGAGGTTTTGAGTTTCCTATCCAATATCTCAAGAATCAAAGCAGGACAAGCACGGGAAGAAGACGATCAAAAAGCACTATGTTTACCCGTGCATGCATGGGTTTGGAATTTCTTGTTGCGGGGCAGAGCAGCGGCGCGGAGGTGCTGCGGGGAACTGTATTCCGGGGATTGGAAAATGGTTCTGGATTACCTGATTGGGAATGCCGTTCAAAAGTTCGAGGGCTCTTTCGGAAATCCAGAGCGCTCTGCATGCATGGTGGATGATAATAATTTGGTCAAGATGATGGGAGTCTTGCATGTGACCTGTATTCTTTTTGCTTTATGCTAGATGGATCTGGTACGCAGGAGACAGGTCATGAATTAGCGATTACTAGAGACTTTACAACAATAGTGTATCCCGCTGCTAGAGCAGGGCCAACCATTCTAACAATCATTACTAGTGGGAGATTCTAGAAGATTACTAGACCGATGACAGTGACAGGTTCAATAATAGTGAAGACTCATACTTAGCGATGGTTATCGCAGTAATGTCTCCGTATGCTCCAAGGAGAGACAAACGAAGCAAGGAGACTTGCATGTCAGCGAACAATAAGCTGAAACAGAGACTTCCCTTTGCATGACTGACTATGCTCATACAACTACTCTTGACAGCTCACCAAGATCATGACTGTCTGTCAATTCTAACTGAATCTCACGAACACTTTCGCAAGCATGACCTGAGCAAGGAAAGAGGAGACGTGACTTTCCGAATAAGAATTTGCTGGTCATGTTGCTTGTACATGATTGCGTATACTGTCTCCTAAAGACTCGATTGAACTCTGTAATGAGAGTATTCAGCTATTTCCTGCTCCACATGAACGATGGCGACAGCAGCAACAGAGTGAGCAGTCACAAAGAAACCGATGAACGCCTGTGGAACACGTCACGTGAAGGCGCGTGAACGTGTTTCACATGACGAGGCAGATGATAAAGCAGTAGCGGAAACAAAGAGGAAGGAGGTCCGTGCAGGCTGAGTCGCTCTTCCGACTTGCGCAACAATTAAATCACATGAAGGCAAAAGCATAGAACATTCCCACGCCAACGACACGGCTGAGAGGCAGCGACGACTGCTGGCTGGAATCGCGTAGCCACGGTCATTGCAGGAATCAGCGACAAGGAACAGCGCGAACGCCGACGTGCAGGGAAAAGCAACAAGTCCAGGATCCAGCAGGTGGACGATTCGGGACTAGCAAGGCCTTGTCGCAGATATCATTCTGTTGTGCGACCGTCACCCCATCCATCGATAAAAGTCTGTGATAAATCAACTCGGCTGCCGACGACTTCGCCACCATGGCCACGCTTCCGCCAAACCCAACAGTACAAGAGATCGAGGACGAGCTCTTATTCCATCAAACGTTACTCGAGACACTGGACGGCGAAGACGACAACAGCCAAGAGCGTCGCAAGGAGATAACAACTACCATAACTGAACTCGAAGAGCTCATGTCCCACCATAACAATGATGGCACCGACCCTGGCAACGCCTCACAAGCCAACAGTCAGCCCTCACACAATTCTTATCATACACCCGGCGCATACCCTCAAGATGACGATGATGACGACTCGGACTTTCCACAGTTTGACGGCAATGGCGAGTCAAAGCCATCTTCATCCACATCTTCCTTGAAGCGCTCCCACGCCCAGATTTCCCCTGTCAATTTCAATAGTCAGTCGTCGTCTAAAAGGCCGGCAGCAGGGTCTATTGGAGCGCCATTACAGCGGGCAGTCAGCCAAGATCGCAGAGGAGCCTGGATGGAGAGACAAAAGCAGCTCGAAGAGCAAGCGCAGAGGAGGAGAGAGGCCGAGGCCAGAGACGCCATCTATGCCAGCCAACTCAGCCAAGAGTCACAATCGCCATCTGTCGCTGGGCCCTCACGATCCAACCCCTACGCTGCGTCTGACATGTCGCCCAGTAAGATGGCCCCCGTGTTCAGACCTCGTTCTCAGATGCCGCCACCACAGTCGTCCCAGTCCTTCTTGCCAGCTTCACATTCCCACAGCCATGTCAAGAATGAGCATTATACCCATCCAAATTCTTCACACCCCTCACAAAACATCAAGCCAGAGCAACAACAGCCCTATGCACCACCACCTCCTCCTCCTCCAGGCCGGCGTCCTGGTGTTCCTACAATCATTGATCTGACCGCATCCGATGAGGATGAAGCCCCCCAAGTTGCCCCTCCTCGACAGCAGGCTGTAACCATGAACAATCACCAATGGCAGCAAACCATTCATCACTTTCAAGCAAAGATCGAAGAAGAGCTTCGTAGCAAAGGCCAGCTCAACCATCCTCATGCTCAGCAATTCATCAAGCATGAAACCCAACGACGAGTCAACAGTGAATACCAGCGTCAACAGCATCTCTTACGCATTCAGCAGGCTCAGGAGCAGGCCGCTCGTCTTCAGCATCAACAACATCATATAAAATCGATGAATGCCTATCCTCATCCACACATGCAGCCCTTTGCTTCTTCACACACTCCAAACTACCTACGCTCTCAACCGTATCCTAGCCCTTCTCGCCGAGACCTTCATAAGATGGATGGTTTGCTGAATGGAAGGGGAAGGCATCCTGTATATGACGTTGATGACGATTCCGACGATGGCCTGGAGTTCATCCGTTCTCAAGCTCGTCATGTGGACTCCCCTGGATGGGATCATGTTGATTCGGAGACTACAAAGGAAGAGCTTCGCAAGTTGATGGAAAACATTCAGCCTGATGATATTGACAAGATTGCTGATGAGAACGATGTTCCCATCGAAGCTCTCAACATTCAGCTCAAGCCTTATCAGAATGCAGGTCTTGAATGGCTGCAGAAGATGGAAGATGGTTCCAACAAAGGCGGTATCCTTGCTGACGACATGGGTCTCGGCAAGACTGTTCAGGCAATTTCCCTCTTTGTCACACGTCGATCTGAGGATCCTGTCAACAAGACTACTCTCATCCTCGCCCCCGTCGCACTACTTCGCCAGTGGGAGCAAGAAATCATGACAAAAGTCAAGAACGGTAGGCACAGGTTGAGCGTCTTTGTTCATCATGCAGGCTCCAAGAAGAAGACTCACAGATCCTTGCGTGAGTTCGATGTTGTCCTGACCACTTTTGGCACAATCGCTGCTGAGCTGAAGAAAATCGAAAGGTTCGAACTTCGAAAGAAAGCAGATCCAGAAGCCCAGCCTCGTGAAGACGAAAAGTGCCTCTTCATTGGGCCTGACAACCAGTGGTATCGTATCATCATCGACGAAGCGCAATGCATCAAGAACAGGAACACCAAGACAGCTCGAGCTGCATTCTTTATTAATGCGCGCTCTCGTTTCTGCATGACTGGTACCCCCATGATGAACAGTATCGAAGAATTGTACTCTCTCATTCATTTCCTGCGCATCAAACCTTACAACAACTGGAACAAATTCCGTATGGACTTTATCAGTCCACTCAAAGGTGGCGATAATCAGATGAAAGAGGCTGCGATGCACAAGTTGCAAGCGTTGTTGAAGGCGATTCTCCTGCGTCGTAACAAACAGACCAAGATCAATGGCAAGCCTATTCTCAATCTCCCGGAGAGACGTGTGGAAGAGACCAACCCAGAATTCAGCAAGGACGAACAAGATTTGTACACTGCTATTGAAACCAAATCAGCTCTGACCTTCAACAAATATCTCAAGGCTGGTACTGTCAACAAGTCTTACGCTCAGATTCTTGTCCTACTTCTCCGTCTCAGACAAGCTTGCTGTCATCCACATCTCATCAAAGATCTTGGTGTCGTTGCTGCGACTGCTGAAATTTCCCAAGAGACTATGGATGATATTTGCAGGAATCTTGACCCTGCCGTCGTCAAACGCATCAGGGAAGCTGATGGCAATTTCGAATGTCCCGTCTGTTACGACGCTGTTGAAAATCCTGCCATCTTCACACCTTGTGGACACGATACTTGTCCCGACTGTTTCACGAGACTTGCCGATCCTAGTAATGCCGTCGCAGAAGGTGAAGAAGCACGCACGACCAAGTGTCCTGAATGTCGCGGTCAGATCAACACCAAGCAAGTCCTTGACTATGAATGTTTCAAACGCATCCACATGCCTGAGATGGCAGAAGCTGGTGCATCCGTTGATGCTCAGGACAAGACGAATGATCAGATGAATGCCGATTCCGACACTGACTCTGACGAAGAAGAAGATGACGAGGATGATGAGTCTGACTCGCTCGATGGCTTGATCGTTAACGACGACATTGAAGACGATGAAGCAGCGGACGACAACGAGGAGGATGCTGAGCGCAAGGAAAAGGCCAAGATTAAGGGCAAAGGCAAGGCCAAGCTCAGCAAAAAGGCAAAGGGCAAGCGCAAGTCAACTGAAAAGTCCGAGAAGAAGAAAAAGGCTGCCACCATGACCATACCCGAGCTCAAGAAAATGGCGACACGCAGCAGCTACTGGCGTAAGACTTACTTGAAGACCATCAAGAAGAGCTTCATGACCTCGGCCAAGATTGAGCAGACGATGGAAATTCTTGAACCCATCATGGAGAGTGTGGAGAATGAAAAGATAATCATTTTCTCGCAATGGACTTCATTGCTTGACCTTCTCGAGGTTCCAGTGTCAGACAAGGGCTGGGGTTACCGTCGCTACGATGGTAGTATGAACGCCAAATTACGTGCCGATGCTGTTGACGATTTCAAAGCTCGACCAAATGTACGCATGATGCTCGTCTCACTCAAAGCTGGCAACGCAGGTCTGAACCTCAATATCGCTTCGCAAGTCATCATCCTCGATCCCTTCTGGAATCCTTACATCGAGGAGCAAGCTATCGATCGTGCTCACCGTCTCGGACAACAGAGACCTGTCATCGTTCACAGGGTCCTCGTCAAGGAGACCGTGGAAGATAGAATCATTGCGTTGCAAGAGAAGAAAAGAGCCCTGATTTCTCAGGCGCTTGATGAGAAGGCGAGTCAAAGTCTTGGTAGATTGAGTGTGCAGGAATTGGCGTATTTATTCGGTATCAACAGGACTATGGATGGATCTGTCGCACAAAGGGGACCACCTCCTAGACAAGGTACTGTTGGAGGTTTGGGTGCGTAGAAAGATGAGATGTTCTCTTTTCCTTTTTCTCTCTTACGACGAATGATTGGAACGAGTCGGAGTTCGAGAACTTATTTCTTTTTTCTTTTTTTTCCTCCTCGCTTTTTTTCTTCTCGTTTGGTAATCTCTTTCCCGATGTCCTAGTACTGATGATGACTGGGAGAGGGAGTTTGGTTTTATGTGGCGCTAGAAAAGAAGGCTGTACCAAATGGGCGGAGCGGGACTTGATCGTTGCTACTGCTGGTTCGGGCAACTGTCTTTAACTTTGCTGGACGAAGTGACTGTTTTTTCACTTTGCTGGGACTGGGGGAAACACAGGTACTGGTACATAATGTTACTGGCTGTCACTACCCGTAATGAGAAATATTATGTATATCTTATCTGTGAGCGTTGATGATTCCTTTGGTGCTATACTGAGTAGTCATACTCATTGTTCACCACCCTTGAAAATGGCAGCAAGCCTGTTCCTCTTTCTTTGCGTCCTTGTTCTGTCTCCTTCTTTCTGTCTTTATAAATGCCCTCCTGAGCTGCCGATACTTGTCTCAAGTCAGATGTTGTATGCCTGTAGATTCCGCTAGTCTACATCTTACTATAAGTCATTACCAACACCAGTCCCGAGTTTTGGAGATATAAGCAAGGAATTGTTGGTGTACATCAAGTGGAAGGAGTGGTGTTTGATGAGGAAGGAGAGCGGGGGAGATAGAGGGGAGAGGAGGAGGAGGAGGAGGAGGAGGAGGAGAAGGCAGCAATATGGCATATTGAGAGATAACGTAAAGGAAAAGGGATAGAAAGAGGGGAAGAAAGAACAAGGACAAGAGATTAGTGAAATTAGAAGAAAGAAGGCAGGACGGAGCTGTCTGGGATGACCGTCACCGCCCTGTTTGTACATACTTGATCCTCACACGTCCCCATGTTCTTCTTGGTACGTAAGTTTAGTGTCGTAAGTGGCATGAAAATCCAGTGCGACTATCTTTGCAACATGGTCTTGTTGAGATTTGGAGGCATAGTGCGGGGACGATGGACATGATAAGCTGTGAGAGACCCCAAGCAGTAGTGACAAACCTCGAGGATCATCTCCTCCCCTTGCTGCCTAGAACCCGATGCCTCCTAAATTTCTCTAGTCCGTGTCTTGTCGGGACCATCAACATCGGACCTGATAACAGAGACGCAAGAATACGAGCTTTGCCAACATGCACGAATGATATTCCCAAACTCAACATCTTCTACATTGGGAAGTTGTTGCTCACGGTACAATTCCTGATTTATAGAGGAAGAAACATCGCCAAATGGGGCAGCGCCCGTCATGCCCGCATAGATAGTGCTTCCCAAGGCAAATATATCGCATCGTGTGCCCTCAGCATTTTTCTCAGGAGGCGTGAACCTTCATCCGGCACCTCCGGTAGGTTTCGAGCCGTGAAGGGACGAACATCCAAAGTCTGCGATTTTGATTTCTAGGTCTTTGTCCAGTGAAAGGTTCTTTGATTTGATTTCTAGGTCTTTGTCCAGTGAAAGGTTCTTTGGTTTGAAATCGTAGTGGTACTCGAGTCCTTGTATTATCTGTTTTACCCACTGTCTTCGTTGCTCAATGAAAATCGTTGTGTTGTGGTTCTGCAAGTAGTCTTTGAGTGTACCGTTAGGCATATACTCCATTGTCAAGACACATTCGTCTTGGTCCCAGTCGACGATACCAACCAATCGAGGATGGAGACCAAAGTGCTGATATATACGCGCTTCGAACTTCAAGTCGTCAAGACTGTCTTGGTGTAATACGGCTTCGATCTCATAATTTTCATCATCAGTGTTGTCAGAACGAGGTGGCGGCCATGGCGACTTGATCGCATGTCCTTGTGGAGAAAGCTCTACTATTTCGGATACGCCAACACCAAGAATTTCGCCTTTCGAGTCAAAGGATGATGTGCAGGCCGCTGGTGTAGGCTCGTCAGCCACCTGATTCGAATCATCAGTACTGAGGTTGCTTTGCGTGTTGACTTGCCTTGACGGCCGGATCAGAAAGAAAGTCACACCTCTGGGCATGGCTGATGATCCTCTTCATCTTGATTAGGGGAGGGCGTTGCGTCCTGGTCTGTGTCTAACATTACTATGGGGGAGAGACTTATGATCAGTCTTTCACGAAAAGAAGTACGATAATGCAAATGATCTCGTCTCTAGACAGTATTTAGGAGTCAGAGGACTGGAGGAAAGTGTAGTCAAGTAGATTGGTAGGAAGGTTTAGTTGAGTGCAAGGGGGTTCCTGTGTTAGACGCGCGCCAAGAAAAACAACAACAATTAAGCGCTTGTCATGGCGATGGTGAAACAGGCACTAAAAATACTTCGCTGGGGTTGAAATACTTTACTTGAACAATGCCAAGTACAAACAATCCAGGCGTACCGTCTGGATAGTCTGGGAAACCAATATGTAGAAATTTTTGCGAAATGGGCCTATCTGTCCGAGATCAATGCAATGTGCAGGATGCAGATGAAAGTCCTATACAGACACTTCGGGTCTGGTTCCCATACGGCTTTGCTGTCCTCTCCGTCCCGGCCTCAACATAGACTACTGCAATTGCCTACAGCGTTTCATCTCGCCACCCGCCATTTTTGTTTGACTCCCTACCAACAACTTGACAAGGTCGAGAAGAACGAGTTCTATCAGATCACGTCGGCTCAACTCGAAACCATGAGGTATCATTCCAGAAGAATCAGAGAGAGAAGCGCTCCGTCCAAGCGCACACCGAAGAGAGAGTCTTGGCTCAATACAGCAGACGAGGTCGAACGTGCGCTCAAAGACGAGGGCCATCGTATTTGGGGATATGTCTTGTATCGCTGTGATTATGACAACGACTTGGATTGGGAAAAGTGTGTAAAGCTTATCTATGATAGAGTCCGCTCAAGTCTCGAGTTCTACAATGGATGCGATTTACTCGAGTCTTTCAGACTCACCGTCACTCAAGACAAGGCAGAGTTTCACAGCGCGAGCACGTCAACCGTACGAAAGCACTTTCGCGAGTGGTGCAAGGATAATATGCACAAGGAGCAAGGCTCGGAAGAAGAAATTGCGAGCCGGCGAACTGCAAGTCCCTATCCAGATGGCACTCTAGCCGTCAGATATCGATTTTGTTTGCAAGTCGATGCTGCGTCACTTCAAAGCATCATTACCGAACACGGACATTCCTGGGTAAATCTGATTCGAGATGACTGGCGAATCATTGGATCGCAAAGTGGGGCAGAAGAACGACAGATGTGTGAGCATCCAGAAGATTATATCGATTGTGAAGAGGAGGAATGCGAACCTCTTGAAGGGGAAATGAAACTTGACGTCGGGTGGATGCAAGTCGAGTACAAGTTTCTCCTTAGTGCCTATGACAGTCTAGACAATGAGAACTCTTGGGATGTTGTGTATACGAGGCCGCCGGATATTGCGCTTGTATAGACCATTTAAAGGATCTGGAAGTAAGAGATATCGACATGACCTCATATCAGGTTCGAAATTTGGAGCATCCTTTGTTGCTGGTGGAGTATCATTATACTCTTAGCAAACTCTTCGCTTTCAAACCTGAACGGAGAAAGCTAAGAGAACCGACTCCATATCTACCACAAAACTGCTATGATTCTTACAATTTCAGATCAATGGTCGCTTCATAATGTTCGGTAATGGTAGCATCTTGCCAATTTAGTTCATGTCTTCGATGATTTTGAACTCATGTTGTGTTCGTGCCCGAGATGCCTGGTCGAAGGGGGAGAGTTTCACAACCGGATATGGGTCAACGTGCATGCATCTGAGGACAGCATCCGCCCCATAATCGAGAAAGGTGGACTTGTACCATACTTCTGATAGAGTCCGTGAATTTAGAGCGACTTCTTTGTGATCATACTGTTGCGATTCGGGGAAATGTGATATATCAGGGCATTCAATTGATCCAGTCCAGGTGGTTGAGTATGACTTTTTTTCGAATGTTCCACGAGACATTCATAATGCCCTGCTTTGCTTGCTCTGGAAGGTGGCGAGATGAAATTGCCTTTTGAGAACTCAGCATAACAACAAAAGATTTTGCATGATATTCTGATAACATACATTGATTGAAACATGTCCCTATGGAGCAGGGACAGCCTTCAGCCTCGCTTGGGACTATGGCCACGTGACAGTGCCGAGCAATTTGCAATACCAGCAAAGAAAGTTATGTAGAAGAACATAGTCTTAAGCGGTGATAGCAAAGTTGTCCAATTATGTATGACCTACTGATGTTGTAGACCAGTTTTTGAAACAAGAGACTTTTGTATTCGTAGACTATGCACAGATAGCTTCTTCTTCCTTGATCAAATGGTTGGACTATATCAGAACCAGGTATGGCGGTTCGTGCCGCCTGCATCATGCACGTTTTTGTTTTTGGAGATTGGAGGGTTGCAGCTGACCTTGAAGAACTCTCAGACATGGATAAGCTCCATGCCTTGATCTTCATGGCATAGGGATTTCTTCAATCGAGATGGTAGCATACCTACCTCAAGACGACAAAAACCTGACAGGAATATGGCTCACTTTCGAGTTTCTCTGGTGGAACAACATCTCATCAAGGCTACGACAAGGTCTTACAGATACTGCTCCAAAAATGTGTAGATTTTGAATCTAAGGAACACAGCTTCCTGCTGCACAAAGCCTCAGAAAAAGGTTACGACAAGATCGTACGGGTTCTGCTCGATCATGACATAGACGTCAACGCCCAGGGCGAAGAATGGGGAAGCGCACTACACGTAGCTTCGGCGGGAGGCCACGACAAAGTTTCAAAGACACTACTCGACAGCGGAGCAGCTGTCAACAGTTCGGGTCCTCAAGGCACCGCACTAGAAGTAGCTTCGGAATGGGGCCAGGACAGGATAGTCCAGCTACTGCTCGATAATGGCGCAGACATCCACGCGAAGACAGATTCTCGTGGTGGCGCACTGTAAGTAGCTGCGGAATGGGGTCGTGACAAGGTCGTAAAACTACTTCTCAATAAAGGCGCAGACGTGAACGCCAAGGGGGGAGGATATGGCGACGCACTGCAAGCAGCTTGGAGAAACGGGCACGACGATACCGTACAGATACTGCTCGACAACGGTGCAGACGTCGACATTGCACTGCAGAAAGCATTGAAAGATGACGACTATGAGTTGGTCCAAATTCTTCGAGACTAGCAGCAAAAATCTCGAAGGAAGAAGCGGAAGGACACGACGCAAGAGCGGAAAGGAATCGATGAACAAGAGGATGTTTACTCAAACAAGAGAACCAAAGTCTGAGAGAGAAGTTTATTAAATGTGGAAGGATAGACTCGAGAAAGGGTAGGAAAGACAGATATCAA
This sequence comes from Dothideomycetes sp. NU30, assembly GCA_026013035.2. Taxonomy (NCBI): domain Eukaryota; kingdom Fungi; phylum Ascomycota; class Dothideomycetes; species Dothideomycetes sp. NU30. Next base: position 242,355 of record BSBH01000026.1, read on the forward strand.
TCCGTTCGTTAGGATTTGAAAGAATTGAGTATCAAGGATCGAGGTTGATACGGAGATCCAGCCACAAACAAACGCAAGATCTTACAAGCTGTTCCACGTTGTTGGTTATCAACATACCCTGGAGGAATCATGTTCTCTCTGAAACCAAAAGCTCGAAGATTGGCTAACAAATCACCACTCAAGCTTTTTTTCAATCATTTCTTACCATGAACAGTAAGAACAAATCCTCACCTCAGTCCAACTTCGACAGCCCTGTATGCTCTCGGAGTTTCTCTGGTGGATTGAAATTATTGTTCATCATAGATGACAGTTTACCTTTTTATGAACTTGTATAAGAAAGAGAATAGCACAAAGAATTCGAGATCAATTGCGCAGCTCATCCTCATGGTTTCATAGATATTCAAAACTGCAATATCAAAACTACAAAACGTCACCACGAAACTTTCCTCCAAGAAACGTCGAAAATTCCCCCCATACAAAACCTTTGAATCTCCAGGAAAAAAAAAACACTATAGACCTCTATCGAAGAAAGAAACAAATCCGTCCATTGAATCTGTGGAGTATAGAAGCACATCTCGCCATCACCAACCCCTCAACTTTCCGACAACAAATCCCAGACTACAAGACTCCGGCACCTCAATCGAATAAAAATGTTCTCTCGTGTCCCATAACGACGAGATCGAGCAAAGAATGACCGCAAAGAGCTCAATCACTTGCCCTAATATTTACTACAGATCGACACAAAGAACGAAAACCACATCGAAGAAAGATGGAAATCTTGTCAATACTGCAACCAGAACACCCGTCGAAATTGTTGAAGCGAGCTGCTTTGTAAGGTAGAAAGTAATTCAAGGGCGAAGATACGAAGGAGGCCATGGAGAGAAGGAATAGAGGTCAAGAGGAATAAGAAACAGAGAGCCAAGCAGAAAGAGACGGAGAGCCAAGCAGAAGAAGACTAGAGGTCATAGAGAAAAAGACTAGAAGTTGAGGGCAAAAGAACCTAGAGGTCAAATGAAAAGGCAGTATCGGACGTCAACGAGAAAGGATCCAAGTCCAAGGAGGATAAAGTATGTACAGACTAAAAGACAAAAAGCCCCCATCTCCAGTCACAAATCAAATAGAAGAAAAGCTAGTACGTACCAAATGGAGACAATGAATTAGACCCCCAAGGCGCTCAAGGAACTTTGGGAGATAATTACCCGTTACACTCTTCATCCCTTATAGAGCCAATATCTCACGCACAGTACATCAAAAGCAGTAACCCATCTTATTGAGAACATTTCTCTTCTTTTCGATCCTTAGCTCGTCAACCTAGACTCGTCTCTGTGTAGCGCATCGAAGCATCATTTGTAGCAGAAACGACATGTACAAAAACATACACAGGAGGCGCAGATTAGGAATCTAGAATGAGCGGCAATCTCAACCATGAAATGGCTGTTTTTCATAAGTATACAACACTTCGATGGTGATGGATCCAAAACGTCTACAGTATTCCAATGCTCCCCTCCCTCCCAAATAACACAAACAAAGCACTTCCTTTTAAGATCAAGTTTCTAGCACGACCATTATACCTAAGGAACCAGTCACATAGAAAACCAGAGTAAAAAAAGAACAACCGCAAATCAATCATCCCAATCTTGTTCTTTGAGGAAAATCGTACGGAGGCATTCATCAACGATGGTTTACCGCAAAATGACGCTTTCCCTGTTGTTTAAGCAACAAGCTCTCATCACAAATCAAGTTTCGAAATTCATCATCATTACAGAAAGGAGGAACGAGTCACATGAAACACAGCGAGGAAACTTGCGCTGACAGCATTGGAATAGGTGTTGGAAAAGTACGAAGGATTTCAATATGATCATTTGATGAACGCCTATCCCATGCTCCATTTTGGATAACAAAAGCAATAAGAACTTTCCCTTCTCTCCCCCGATCAAGTGAAGTAGAAGATAAAAGAGAAAAAAGAGAAAAACCCATCCCAAATCATTTGACCTCATCAATAGCCTTGTGCAAAGCATCGACGAAAGCCTTCGCCATGCTCTCCTCCTTGAACAAACAGACAAACGTCTCCATCTTCTTGTCCTGAGTCGGAACCAAGACTTGAGCGTTCTTACCACCCTTGTGAGTATACATGCTCTTGTTCAAGACGACGTTGAAGTTCAGGACGATCTTGCCGCTGGGTGCGACACGCATGAGGATGCGGGGTTTGCCTGATTCTTTGGACTTCATGAGGCGAATTGGTCCGATGCCTTGGTTTACCCATGGTGGTTGGGAATCCTTGACGAACTTGGTGGCTTTGCAGCGGGATTCGAGGATAACTTCGTTTGCGGCCATTTCTTCGGCTGACATGGAGGTCAAGTCGGTTTGGACATCCTTGGGTGTGTCTGATGGTTCGGATTCGGCAGCGCTGTTCTCAGCATCGGTGGTCGTGGCGCCAGGGGTAGTGGCGCGAGATGTGGTGGCCGAAGCAAATACTGATGACCCAGATGGAGGTGCTAGACCTGACGGAGCTGATGTGCCGGGACTACCGAACTGAAAGCCAGTCGAGGCTGCAGGTTTTGAGGTCTGGTCAGTGGACTTGGCACCGAAGATGCCGGCAAAAGCGGAAGGCTTTTCGGTGCTTGATGTAGAAGTTGTCGAGGTGGAACCAAAGTTGAATTTCGGAGGAGCTTTGCTCGTGTCAGTGATGTTACCAAAGATAGAGGCTGAAGCTGGCTTGGCGGGAGAACCATCAGGAGTGGTAGTACCAGCAGTTGCAGTACTGGTGCCAAACTTAATAGGGGTGTTTTCCTTCCATGTTTGATCACCTCCAGGGCTAGTGGTACTGGCGCCGAAAGAACCAAACTTGAAGGGTGTGCCGGGAGCAGCTGACTTGTCACTATCTTGGCTGGATGGCTTGTCGATACGATCGAACAAGCTCTTGCCGGACTGAGCGGAAGTGACCTTCCTTGTGTCGTTCTCTTCTTCGTCATCGGTATCCTGGTCATCCTCGTTGGCGTCTGATTTGCCAGAGAGGTGGCCAAAGATGTTTGAAGAAGCAGCAGAAGTAGAGGATGTGGATGCCGAAGAAGGCTTGCCGAACGAAAAGACAGAAGAGGCAGAAGTGTCGGCCTTCTTTGAAGAGTCAAGAGTGAACTTGAGTGATTGGCTGGCAGACTGGAGCTTGGCCTTCTTGGCGGCTTGCTCCTCGGCGTCTCTCTTTTCCCATTCCTCTTCGTCTTCGTCAGAATCCATGTCCTCCAATTTGCGCTTCTCCCGTTCCTTTTCCTCTTCGGCAGCAGCCTGTTTGCCGAAAGCACCCAAGAAGTTGGTAGAGGCAGCAGCGCCACCGAACTTGGGGACTTGGAATGAGGGCTTGGATGAGGCCTGAGACGCAGAAGGAACCATAGGCGGAATGACCTGCAGAGCGCCCTGAGTGTTACGAGAGATAGAGGCAAAGGGATTTGACTTCTTCTCGGCATCCACAGGCTTGGCTGCACTGGCGGCGAAGATGTTTGTGGAAGGAGCAGCTTGAGGCTTTTCGCTCGAGTTGAGGATATCATCAAAGAGAGAAGCGGTACTGGACAAGGGCTTCTGGGGAGTGGTCGATGTGGACGGCGCGGAGGGTCTTGTACGCTTGTCGTCATCTGTCTTGGTAGCTTCCTCCTCAGCGGGCCTCTTGGCTGGACGGTTGAATGAGGCGGAAGGACCTGCGGTGATGGCTTTGGGCGCCTCGGCAGCAGGAGCAGACACGTTCTCCTGATAGATCCTGTCCACTTCCTCGACGTAGTGGCGAGCCATGCTGCTCCAGTCAAACAAGGAATCCGCCTGGTTGACCATTTCACGGAACGAGTCGTTCAGTTGAGCAATCTTGTGCATGCTCAGCTCAGAAGGAGGCATGCCAGGGGAAGCTGGAGGAGTGGAAACATCGACGGGCTTGGTCAAGGCGTTGAGCCCTGAAGGTTGCTGCGTGTGATGGACTGAGTTCGAAGAGGTGGGAGCATTGGCAGAGGGTGCTGACGTGATGAAGCCAAAGCCAGATGATGAGAAGGAACTGGGCTTGGCAGTGGAGGAAGTGGTGGCAGAGGCGCCGAAACCCTTGAAGGCCGACTCGGCAGGCTTTTGTTGAGCAGGCGCAGGACTGCTGAAGATGGAAGGTCCGAGGTCGGTGGCCTGAGGCTTGGTCGAGGCGGAGAAAGCGTTGGAGGTTGATGGCTTGAAGGATGACTCTGCAGGAGGCGCATTGGTGGTCGAGGGTTTGAAAGGCGAAGCGGCTGTGGTAGTGGAGGAGAAGCTGAAGGAAGGCGCCGAAGACGATGAAGGCGCAGCAGGGGCGGAAGACTGTTGCGACGAGGCGTCGTTGAGCTTGGGGTACGACACTTGGTCAGCGGCCTTGGGGGCGACAGGGGCGGGAGAGCCAAAGCTGAACGAGGGCTTATCAGCTTCCTTTGCAGGGGCAGCCGAAGGAGATGCAGGAGCTGCGGCGCCAAAAGTGAACGAGGGAGTCGAAGGCTTGTCGGCAGGCTTGGGTGACGAAGCAGAAGCAGCGGCGCCAAAGTTGAAGGCGGAAGCGGCGGGCTTTGCCGGCGTTGTCGAAGGTGGCGTATCCGTCTTGGAAGCACCGAACGTGAATGAAGAAGTGGCGGGAGCAGAGTCAGTCTTTGCGGCGGCTGCTGCTCCAAAGTTGAAGGCCGAGGCGGCAGGTGCAGGGGATACAGGGGTCGGTGTCTTGTCTGCAGTCGAGCCAAAGGTGAACGAGGGAGCAGCAGACGAGGCAGAGGCAGGAGCGGGTGACTGTGGAGTGCTGCCAAAGCCCTTGAACGGCGATGATTGACCGGCTGGCTGACTGGCTGGAGGTGCTGTGTTGGTGGAAGCGCCAAAAGTGAAGGATGTGGATGGAGCTGCGGGCGTGGCAGCTGGAGAGCCAAAGGAGAACGAGGGAGTCTGAGCCGGAGGGGGAGGAGTGGGAGTGGGAGTCTGGAAGAAGACATTGTCAGTCATGCTTTGCCTTGTCATGTTCGTCATGTTCGTCATGTTCGTTCTGCTGCAACGAGAAGGTGATGATTTTCTCGAAACGAGGCGCATGTCAAGTTGATTTGCTGCAGCCTGCGCGTCCAAAGAAGAAGAAGAAGAAGAAGAAGAAGAAGAAGAAGAAGAAGAAGAAGAAGAAGTACGAGTGAGCAGACCGCCCTCAATCCGGTTGACGGACCGAGTGTTACCGGCTGCTATTCTTGATGATGATGCTGACGATGGAGATGTGAATGAAGGAGGAGCTGTTGGTGATAATGACGATATGGACGAAGGATGTGGTGTTTGTGTCTGGACTTGATCAAATGCAGGGACGGCAGAAAAAGAAAGGGCATCTGGTTGGTGGAAGTGGGAGCGCATTGCTGGCAGGCCGCTGTCTTGCTCGTCCGTCTGCGACTGCAACAACGCTACACCCAACTGCCATTTCGCCGGCATGCGCTCATCTTCAGCCGCCTGTTTGATCTTCTGCCCATCAAGTAATCCATCTTTCGTCATGAAAAACACGGGCGAGAATTCGGGAATGTCTGGATATGTCCCCATTCCCTGCGGTAGTAAACTCACACTTGTCTTGTTCTTGCCACGCACAAAGTCGAGCATCTGGTGCTGCACCTTGGCTGGGAGAGTCGAAAGTTCAATGCCTGCCAGGTTGACGTCCTGCAAGCAAGATATCGTTAGCAATACTGTCACTAAACGACTCCCCTTGTTTCCTTGAATCATAACAAACCTTGTACTGCGCATCGCTATGGCGCACAATGTCGGCTAACTCATCCAGCTTGCCTTCTTGGCTCAGACGAGGTCCTGCCGCCTCGATTTCGTGTATCTCGGCTGCGCTGAGTTTTGCTTCCTGTCCCTGGTTGCTTGTTGACATGCCACCAAACCCGCCAAAGCTGGGAGTTGCTGCGGGAGATGAAGGTGCCGGCGAAGGAGAGGCGCCGAATGTGAACGAGGGGGTCTTGTTCTCGCCATTCTGCTGTGCAGGCTTGGGTGCTTGTGCGCCAAAGCCAAACGATGTGCCCGAAGGTGCAGATGCGCCAAAGTTGAAGGATGAGCCGGATGGCGGCGCAAAACTGGGAGCAGCTGCGGGCTGTTGTGACTGGCCAAAGGAGAAGGCGTTGTTGGCGGGAGCGGTAGGAGGGAAACTCTGCGAAGTGTTCATGGACGAGAAAGGATTCGACTGAGGCTGCGGATTGCCCTGACTTGCGCCAAAGTTGAACGACGACGCTGTGGGTGGTTGCGGAATGCTCTGGGCAAAAGGGTTGCTTTCGGCGCTGCCAAAGGGATTTTGCATCTGACCACCGGGCACGCCGCTCTTGGATGGCGAAGCTGCACGCGATGCGCCCGGACGGCCTTTGAGTGGTTTGATGCTGTTGTCTCATGTCAGTTGCTTGTTCCGAGTGCTTTTCCTTGTGTAGGGAATAATCGCCCACCTTCTCTTTGCCAATTGAGCTGCAGTAGCCTTGCGAGGAGGATCCATTGCCGTGTCTTGCTGTTGGTCCATCCCACCGTATCTCTCAGATCCGCCCTGCCCGTCGGCTACGCGTTTTAACATAACGGCGGTGTCGTCTCTCTGTGTGTGTGTGTGTGTGTGTGTGTGTGTGTGTGTGTGTGTGTGTGTGTGTGTGTGTGTGTGTGGGGTCGAGTGTTGCGAATCTGCTTGTGGAAACAAAGCGGATTGTTGCTGTTATTCTTGCGCCAAACTTCGCATGCGCCGGCGTTGTGAAAAAAGGAACAGCACGCGCTGTCACAAGCCAAGTGAAAGTGTCGAGTCCGAATGGATGGATGAATGAAGAAAAAAAAAGACCAAGGTGACGTAGGCAATGTTCCCGCCGTGTCTGATGTTCCAACTTCGAGTCTCGCGTTTCGACAGCTGAGGTTTTGTGTGAAAGCGCAGGCAGCTTTAGCCTTCCTTCGGTGCTTCCTTCCTTCCTCCTGCTAAATCCGAAAATCCACTAGTCTTTCCTCTCCCGTCCCGTCTCCGCTTCCGCTGTCTCGCCAATCACATCCATCTGTGCTCCTTCCCCACCATTCTTACTTCTCCCTCGACCTCATCTTATGCTATACCATGAACCATACATCCATGCAACCTACATACCTGTCTAGCCTACTGCAACACTCTCCAAATCGTTTACATGCCAGTTCTCACTCAAAACATACATGTCATTGTCACAGTATTCACAACATGCACACTCAAAGTCATCTGCATATTTTCTTGTCTTTGTATTCAGGTATCTGTGTACTACTAACGTACTCTATGGGTTTTCTCGTTTTTTACTACCTGAAGGATTTCATCCTGTCGAGTGCAGCCTCTCATTGAAAATCGCAATAACTCCCAAAGTGTTGTCTTCATGGTGTCCAACCATTAATTCCATCTCAAGGATAGAAGACTGTTTTGCTACCAATTCCCCAAACACTTTGTCCTGATTTCCTTCTGCCTCTTGATGATCCTGTGATAATGTCATGCTGCGGCATGCTGTGTTGTTCTGTTGTACAAATGGCGTCCTTCTTCGTCCTCCATGTCTCTGGTTCATGTAGAGCACGCTCGATCGCGTTTGATGCAATCAGGACTTCCAGGCCTGATCCTTCTCAAACTTGGCAGTGTCGAAGTAGTTGGACAACTAATCCTCCAATTCGTCCTCCTGCTGCTGAGTAGGCACGAACGCCTGATATTCTTCCAGCTGCTCTCGAGATGGCTCCTTGTAGGTGACGATGGGCTGCGCCTGGCCAAACACGAAAGGTCCCTGTCCTTGAACAGAGTTACCAAAGTTGAAAGATTCCTGTCCCTGAGCAGAGTTGTCAGAGTTGAAAGCTCCCTGCGAAGCACGGCTCTGCTGCGACTGAGCCTGAGTACCGCCGTTGTTCTGGTCAGAACGGTTGGGCTGACCAGCGGGTCCGGACTGGACAGTACGCTTGGGCTGGAGTCCCTCTTCATCCAAGTCAACAATGGTAACTCCTCTAGCACGGGCCTTGCGCTTCTGTGCAGCCTGTTCCTCGGCGCCATAGCGCTGTGCTGCGAGCCAGGCCGTAGAACCGACCTCACCGAAAGAGCTCTGGCCCATGGTGGCGAAGGGCGTGTGATTCTCACCGACATCACCATAAGCCGAGGGAGGAAGATCCGTGGTAGGGGCACGATGCAGACCCTCGCTTGAAGGAGGGTTGATCAGGATGTTCTTCTGGCGATCGTAGCGATTCTTGTTGAGTTCAGCAGAACGGAGACCAGCCTCCCTGAAGAAATCATTAATCTCTCCTTGGAGCCCTTGGTTTCTAACAAAGGGGTCGGCGTGCATGAGGTTAGAGCCAGGTTTAAGAACACGTTTGAGAAAGGCTCCATGGCCCTGATCCGCAGTAGTGTTGGCGCTGCGCTGTTGTTGAGAGGCAGGAATAGGCAATCCTTTCTTGCGAGACTCGACAGGAGTGAGCAGGGACTTCAACGTCTTGTCCATCATCTTGTCATCGCCCTTGACACGAACATCATGTCCGTTGACAGTGCTAAGATCTAGCTGCTCGATGCGTGAGCCGGCCCAGTACCAACGTTGGCCATTCTTCTTGCGCTTGTCGTTCTGGATTGAGAATAGCTGACCGGCCTGCACGCTCCGACTGCCAAAGGCCAAGTCGGCATTGTGGTCGATCGTGTTCTGGGTTCCGAGGCCATACGAAGTTCTAGCCACAGCCCAGGGAAACTTGCCCCTTAACCAGCCGGGTTCCATCGCGCGACCAGCAATCTTGGTGAAGGGGACCCATGCGTCCTTCTTGGGGTCGTGTTCGAAATACCAGTTGCCGTAATCTTGGAAACCATCGGGGTCGTCACCTGGCTTGATCTTGAGAGCGAAACCACGGCTGGGCCAAGCGCAAGTGTCGTCGAGGGTGTAGATGGTGCCCCCAATGTGGACTGCATTGATCTTTGCTTCCTCGTCAATTCTAGTAACAAGGCAGATGTACTTGACCTTCATGCAACGGTTGATGACCTTGCCGGCCTGGCCTTCGAGCTTGTTGCGAGGTGTACCCCAGAGGCGCACAAGGTCTCCAAGCTTGATGAACTCGGGCCCAAAGAACAAGCCTTTGCAGTACAGACGGGTATTGCCGCGAGACTTGATGAAGAGCTCCTTGTCAAAGAGAGAGATGGACGCAAAGCTCGTCAAGGCGTTGCGGACGGTCAAGGGACAATCTTGGGGCTCCTGTCCTATCAGAAGCTCTTGCCAGTACATCATGGGGTAGAGACGCTCAATGTCCATCGTCAGCCAGTTCTTGGTGGACTCCTTGTAGCCAATCTCGGGAACTGGCTGGACAACGTAGTCGCATTCCTCGACGTGTCTTTCGATGAGAGTTTGGGGTCGATCGGTGGGGCGTCTCTGAGCCTTGAATTCCTGCTCGCTCCAGACGTTGACGACGTCGAGAGTGGGAATGTCGGGCAGCTGGGTTACTATACCAGCTTCCCAAGCGGGCTTGGTCCATCCACCGTCTCTGCTGAAGAGATCGTAGCTGAGGGTCTTCTCGTTGAGACGTAAGACCTGGTCGGGGCCTTGGTTGGAGGCGAACAAGACGATCTCGCCAATACGAGGATGCCACTGCTGTCCGAGCTGGTCGATGTTGGCAAAGTAAGCGTTGGTATCCTTGTAAACCCTGTTCTGCAAGAGCCATTGGGTAGAGGTGGGCTCCCAGATTTCGGCATAGTACTTGTCGACATCCTTTGAGTTGTCTAGGCCGTCTTGGAAAACATCACGAGTACCCGTCTCGTCTCCGAGGACGGGAAGCTCGGCCTCGGCTGATGCTTCGTTACCGTTGGCACTCTGCACTGGAGGGGCTGATGGGGCTTGTGTAGGGACAGTGGCTGTCTGCTGAGGAGGTGGGGCCTGTGTAGAAAGCGCGGCAGATGGGGTTGATTTTCTGTGATCGAATGGCGCCATCTTTGGCATCAATGGCCACGCAGCAGTCTGGTATGATGCTTCCGCGGCAGCGGGGTATGATCCTCTAGAACCAGATGGCTCGGGTGCAGGAGAGCGGCTGTTTCCCGTAGTCATGGTGGGTTGTGACGCAGGAGGAACAGCAAGAGTAGTAGGAAGTTGTGACGCAGGAGGAACAGCAAGAGTGTTAGGTGGGGTAAGAGCAGCCTGATGGGCTGTGTGAGGTGCAGTCAAGCTCACAGGCGTGTGACCCGTCACTTTCTTGCAATTGTTACAAGCACACGAAGCAACAGTGCCGGTTGCAATGGCAATAGCGTGAACTCGAAATTCAGGGGCAGAGCGGAAGACACCTCGACGGTGTCCAAAGAGGTACTTGTGAGCACGTCCGTCGCCGGTAATCTTCTTGCACAGTCGATAGTCGTGTGGAAGATCTTGAAAAGCTAGGAAATGTCAGTAACAATCTTGGAGAGACCACTGCTTGGAGTATGTGTATACCGAAGTCAGGAGTGGAAAGGCTGCGAAGATACGCGTCCACTTCAGTTTGAGTGCAATGCTGATACGACGCATCCAAGTTTAGCCACTTGGAAGATTCACCTGTGTGGTGATTGAGCCATATCCTGGAGGGAGTCATCTTCGGAGTTAAGGTGGTGGTCGGATATAATGCTCGGGTAAACTTCGGAAGAAGTTTCGGCGTTGATATAGGCCGTGGGTGGGTGGTGGGATTTGAGCAGGGGCCGCGTTCAGAAACTCGAGTGACGGAAGGCAGTGGAATTGTGATAAGTCACAACAAAAACAACAAGGCACGGAAACGGACGGAGACAGAGGTCAGACTTTGTAGTACGGAAGAGTGAGAAACGGTAACTCGTGAAATGGTTCAAATTCTTCTTGAATACAGAGAGGGCTCTTGAAGATGGACAAAGAAAAGGGGAGGTCGTGTACTTTTTAGAAGAGAAGAGGGGACATGTACCTAGCCATACCTCTCCTCCGCCCTACCTTGTGAACAGACATCTATTAACATACATGAAGACGGAGATATAATGTATTTATGCTGTTGGGACGATAGTCGGTCATGAAGTTAGAGTGATGGAAGCGATGGAATTATTCAAGTGAGGTTTGATGTCCGAAGTCAAAGGGTCGAGTGATAGCTGTTGCTTAGTCAAACTTGATTTCCCGAAGTAAAGCCACAACGACGGATTTGAGGCTTGACAATCAATAGTTTGCTAGTACAATCTTGGTAGTCACGGGGGTGTCGAATTCGTGAGGGTTTCTTTACCACAAATATTATCAAGACAACCCGTCTATGCATAAAGATCTCAAGACAGTAGAAGACTGACCTATTGAGAGCCTTAGATGATTGATCAAAGTCAGGGCTCTTAATGGATATGTCTTATCAGTCCTGGTCCTTCAGTCTATACACGTCCAACCTTGATGGCGTCTTGTTTATTGGAATCCCTAGTGAATTCTGACACCCCCATGTGGTATAGTAAGTGTATTTGTTCGAGAGGGGCCGTTGAACTCTACCCACCGTTTTGTAAGGACCAACAAGGAATGAAGATATACACCAATGGCGCCTCCTCCTCATCTACGGCGGGCACTTGCTGCTGACAATTCGCATGTCTCTCATTCACCTTCGTCACCAGTAGCAGAATCGACCCCGAGACGATGGTCTTCTGAGGAAAAGGAGCATTACCCAGGCCCCGACAAGGACAATACCCACATCAACACCAGTACTGGCGCAATGGACTTCCTCCGCAGCCCGTTTGTGCCGAATCCAGCATCTTCTCTTCAAGCCCCTCCACCTCGGCGCATATCGACAGTGGCTGGCGACCGACTCACAGCAATCGTAGAAGACCGTCCTTCAACGTCTCTCTCTGCGTCATCTCCTTCGCAACGACCGAATCGATGGAGTGACTCGACAGCGCTCAGTCGCATGCGACCTGAAAGCCGAGATTCGCAACCTCCGCCCTACTCAATGTACTCTGCCCGTCAACAGGAGAAGCCCATGTCAACAACCAAGAGGGGTGGATGGAAGCGATTTGCTCTCATCGCTTTGATTGTCATAGCCATACTCGCCATCGCATTGGGGGTTGGACTTGGTGTGGGATTGAACAAGAACAAATCGCACAACAAGGCAGAAGAAGTTGCGCCGGGACAGAACAGCGGCAGCAAGGCGACATTCCCAATAGGCGATTACAGCCTGGTCACAGCATTGCGCACTGTCCAGACCAACTGCACTTCGAATCCTGCGACATGGCGTTGCTTTCCATACACGACATATGCTTCTTCTCCAACCGGCAGTGTCGCTACTTTCGACTGGATTTTGACCAATACATCTTCCCTCTACCACACCAGTTCCACCAGCCTCTCAACCAATTCCGAGGGAGTCCCAGCAAATCTGTCTATTTCCTCTTCTGACAATCCATTCGCTCTCTCCTTCAACTCCACATCCTTGACCTACGTCAATGCCACTTCTCCGCAATATACCTTTACCCTTGGCATCTCGCAAAAGGTCATCCCCACCACCTCAATCACTTCCGACAATCGTGCCACTGCCTGCTTCTTCAACAGTACTCAATTAGTGGGTACTCTGTACCTCTCAGATGCCGTTGACAGAGATTTCCCCACCAACGTGAACGGCACCAGCTCCACTCCTTGGCCATACGCTGTTCATATTGAGCTTCAGAGTGATGGAGGTGACAACACTCCCGCATGCTACTACACAAACAATGGAGTCATAGGAGATAGGGTGACCGAGGGCTTGACTCCACTATCAGCCGACGATCAATGTATATGTGATTACAGGAACTATTCATGATTTTTTGATTTTCTTTGTTCGGCCGGACTGATGGCTCTTCTGGTTATGCTCTTCTCGTTTTGATTACAGATACCCTTTGCGATGGATTTCTTTTTGGAGGATTTGCGGTGATGTTTTTGCAATGCTTATGCTATCTTATGTTAATCAAGAAATACAGAATTGATCAATGTACAGTAAAGACATCTCAGCTTCATGACTGTTTCCCGTCCTTTATCTCACGGCGACGTATCTGAACAATGGATACCTGAATAATGGCTTCGCATAATCATATATGTGTTTCTAGCTTGAAGTAGAAGACGCGTAAGATAGCAGTGAACAAAACAAGCTTTATATTCCAGCAAACATCCACTGATGAATATCAGAATCGCACATCTACTCCGAATCTAAACGTAGAAACCGACAAGGATACAGCATCAGTTCTACACAATGTCGTCAAAAACCAGCATGACAGTCGACGAAAAGGCCTTGGAAGTGAGTCTTTCCTACGTCTTCGCCGAGTCACTTTGACCATTCTTTCGCAGTACTGAAACCTTCTGATTCACGAGACTGCAAACAAGACCGACCCAATCAAGACCGACAACCTTGTTGCTACCGCAATGAAACAGCAAGCTCAAGTCCTTCGTGGCATGAACGAAGTCGGAATGATCGATAACAAGTTTGTCAAAGCCGCGAAGGCCATGCTCGCCGTTCTCGAGGCTCCCGATAGTGACAGTGTTGGTGGAGGCGAAGATTCTGACAGCGAAGAAGAGGAGGAATTGGAAGACGACGACGAAGAACTGGAGTCTGATGAGCCCACGGATGATGAGGAAGAAGACTCAAGTGAGGACTGCGAAGAGGATGTTGTAGGCCCACAGGCGCAGACTCGCTCTTGTACAGAGGGTTTACATCGCCGACCTCGCACCTTTCCACTTTGCCGAGCCTTACTGGCCTACACAGCTTATCACTGTGTTGAAATCAATGGCCATCAAGCCTTAGAGGATGAAGGGCCTCCAGCACCTTATCATCGACTTATTCTCCCGCTCACACGTCGGAGGCGCTGCAGTGCTCGCGAAACAGTGGAGGGATGCGAAGAAGCACCACGACGCTTGGAAGGCCGCCTCAAATGTCCCAGAGAACATCAACAGTCTACTCCCTGCTTTCATCAAGCAGGCCATCGTGTGCTTGAAAAGCGAAGCCATCGAGGGCGTCTCTCAAGTTTTCAATCTGATTGAGCATGTTGGCGTCGCGGACAAGTTGACATCAGCCCTTGCGACGCTCACCAACAAGAAAAGTGCCACCTACAAAAGGTTTTTCAAGTGGAACGATCAACAGACATCTCGTGGTAATCGTCGATCTTACCAGTCTCTCTCATTACGGATAGAGTTTGACTTCGTTCGCTTGTGGAGGAGGCCAAACCCAACGATCCATATACTCTCAACGAGAGAAGAGATGACCGGCTCGCCGTCATGCTAAGATACCATTCCTATGGGTTCCAGGTCGAGTTCTTCCAAGCAAAGCCGGTGAAAAGGAGTGTGGTCTTCTACACCCAGCAATGTATACACCACGGGGTGTCAAGCATCATCAGCGATCTTCCGGTGGAGAGGCCGCCGAGAAGGTGACCTGTATGCGTACAGAGAGACGGACATCCACCTTGGAAACGTTCATTAAGAGCCCCACGTTACGACGATGATTAAAAAAATCCTCAACGGACACTGTTCGAGTAGTCTTGATTCTCTTGAATATGGATGGACTCCTTGTGAGTTCTGATACCCACGTGCAAGCTTAAGAAAATGATGAACGCTGTCATGAAGGATCAATAGATTTTCGGAACAGACAGCTGGTGCTCGGAAACTCTCGGCGATTGCTGCCACTTTTCATAGATATCTAACGAGTTTCTGGAGCTCTTTCGAAAGCCTGACTGTAGTGACCTATACAAAAAGTCCAATAGAGAGGTGTCAACACTCTTCGCCAGTTGATCAACCTATGCCAGGCACACAAATCGAGTACTCTCATCTTCATGATTCACCATCACTCTCTTCCTCTGAACTTCCGTCGGCACCGTCGCCTTGACACATAGCTACTGCTGCTGCTGCGTCAACATCCACAGGACCTAGCAACTCCGCCATGGTGAACTTTTTCCTCTTCTCCACCGCAATCTCTTGTGCACGAATGACGACCTTGGGCATGTCGCAGATCAAAAGCTTATCCTTTGCGTATCTGCCGACCCTCTCGGCCAGTTCTGCAAACTTCCGCAGCTCCGGTTCCTTTGCGGCAAGATCTTGTAGAAGAGGTTTGAGAGTCTTCTCCGAAACCTGATCAAGTGCCGACCGCCAGACCGAGTTCCACATGAGGAAAAGGCATCCTTGACTCAACACATCCGCGAAGGCTTTCACGTTCTTCGCCGTCATTCTTTGGGCCTTCAAGAGCCTCTTCTTCTTCTCAATGTCTTTAGCGTCGAAATTGTTGGCCCTAGTGTAGCCGAGGACATCCAGGAAGTGTTGTGAGACGAAGGTTGCACGGGTAGTCTCGGTCTCGCGTTTGCCGTGGCGAGTGGAAAGGTAGCGCTTGGCGAAGGGCCCGAGTTGATCAGGTTCCGAAGTGTCAATTTGGTCCAGCTGAGCTTCCAGAGCCTGGAGATCGACACCAAGGTCGAAGTAACAGAACAACTCTTTGGTCGACGAGAATGCGGCTGTCTCAGTCGCATCCCACAACTCCTTGAACCTGAGGACGACGTTGCGAGAAGGGTCGGCAGTGTCTTGGCGATCGCGCTGGTTCTTGGAGTCATCGTTGATGATGATGATTTCCTTTGTGCTGAACAGTCTGTCTGCCAGCACAACGAGGTCGTTGACGCCTCGGATGGAGAACATGTGGTTGACGACGTCGAAAATTCCAGCTGCCCATCCAGTGGTGACGTGGCTCTGCATGATTTGAGTCCAGGAGTGAGACCAGCTCGATGATCCTTCGCGACGAGAGAGTTGGAGGCAGCTGGTCAAGACCTTGTTGTTGCTCTTTGTGGGAGTCTTCGGTGCTCTGATTGGTGCCGCCACCTCCGGGTTTGTGCGAGGTGTAAAGGATGGTGGTTCTTCGTCCTCGGAGTCCAGATCGTCGACTTCCTCATCAGTATCAGTGGTGGTGGAAGTCGTTGTTTCGGTTGTTCTTGAGTCAAAAAGTGGCGTTTGTGATGCAGATTTGAGAAGACTTAAGGCTGCCGGATTGATCGAGCCATCCACAGAACCGACAGCCTTCTTCCTGTCCGAGCTCATGAAGTACACAACCTTGATAAACTCTTGCCATCTGCTTGTCTGTTCTTCGAGAGAATCTGGGTAGTCGAGGAATGCGTTGACTGTGAGCCAGAACTGGGGAGTGGTTAGCATTGGAAGAGCAGGACAGGAAAGAGTAATCACCTTTGTGTCCAATGCGTTCTTGCTGACATCCACTCCCGGTAGGAGGTCTTCACGTCTGTATTGAGGTTTGTTCATTCTTTGCCTCTTGTTTGGTGTTTCTTTCGCTAGAGCGCTTTGTTTCAGTTGCCTTGTTGTTCAGCATTGTTCTGGTCGTGATCCGGATGTACGTGAAAAGAGAGTTTGCAACGATACAGTATGAATTGGAAGAAAAAAGTAGGGGCAGAATGCGCGCGCTGTGAATTTTTGCAAGAGAATCAACTTGTGGTGTGTGATGTCGTTGACTGCTACCTGACACAATATCACTGAACCAACCTACATATGAACAGAAGGACCATGACTAGTTAAGGCGATTCTGTCGAGAGTCCTCAATGACGATGTCCATCAGCGGGCTCTCAGCGATGCATCCTCTGGTGGAGTTGGGGTTCCTGTGCATACATGGGTCGTCTTTGTGGCATCGTGTTTGCTGAGAGCCCTTCATGAACTTTGCCCTTCATGGATTCTGCCACGCTCGTGCCGCCACTCCCAAAGATAGATAAAGTCTGTTTGTCTGTCATTCATTCTATGACATCCTCCTTGAACTGCTGCAGTTGTAGGTTCTTGTCCGATACAGCACATGGCGTCCAGATTTCGAGAGACTCTCTACAGGCACAACCTTATCGAATTTTCGTACACATACACAAGAATGTCACCACAGAGAGGTGTAATGAGATGCTCAACATAGAGAGAAGCTTATGTGTATCGACTGATGATGTGAAATGGATATCATCCCCTTGATAGATAACGGGCTGGGTAATTAATTGGTGGGGTCAAAGCATCCAAGCGTGGCGCAGAGTCTTGGTACTATGGAAGACTTGAAGAGGATGGCGGGGTCATGCAGGGAAAAGAGTGCTGAATAAGCATGTTCCGAGCAACGATCACCGTCATGTATTATCAAGATTGATAGCGAAATCATGAACGTCGCATGTCGTTGTAAGCACACAACTAGGTAGATTGTCACCGTCATAGCAGCGGCGGAGTTCGAAAGAGACATTGAAAACACATAGCAGGCAGAAAGCTCGGTGTCGCTGTTTGAATCTAGCAGGGGTTCTTTCTGACATGAAGTAGCGGTGGACAATGTCAGTAAGAAGTAAAAGGATCGAGGAAGATAGATTATGTACGAGTCAGTTCCATGGAGGATGGAAATCAGCAAGGGTTTTTGCGGCGCTAGCGACCGTAGATCCCATCCAGATCAACGACTCGCATGGATGATTATGGATGATAGCGGGGAAATGCCCAGAGGAAACAGGTGGGGGCATAATTCGGAATCCTTCTCAACCTCGGTGCTTGCCACGTTTTGCTCTAGAGCTTATATATCGTGCTGACCGGCAGCTTTGCACTGATTTTACTTTCTTCCAGATCAATTCTGTTTCAATCATATTATCCTACACAGTGACATCCTACCCACAATGTCACCAGGAAAGACGTCAAACATCTCGTTCGACAAGTTCGCCAACATTGTCGACGGCAAGGAGCGTAGTGAGGCCAATAAGTACCATCAGGGTGTCAACCCCTCAACGGGCGAGAAGCTCTGGGATGTCCCCGTAGCTACGCAGCAGGATGTCGACGAAGCTGTCGAGAGTGCTCAGAAGGCCTTTGTGTCATGGAGTCAGACTCCAATTGAGAAGCGCAAGGAGTTGCTTCAACAGTACTGCGACCTCTACATGACATACAAGGACGAAATGATCGCTCTCATAAGCAAGGAGACGGGCAAACCTGTGAGTACATCAGACCTACCTACCTACCTGCCTACCTACCTACCTACCTACCTACCTACCTACCTACCTACCTACCTACCTACCTACCTACCTACCTACCTACCTACCTAC